>OMNM01000740.1:18691-42513 GCA_900302745.1 Parablennius parvicornis
TCAAGTCTTAATATTCCATAACCAATAATACAACTATATTCCCCCAGCTGTCTCTGGACAGGTCACTGGTTAAATAAAGGGCAAACACAGAGAGAATGTCAACAAACAGGATCATTCTTGACCCCAAACACACGTTTTTAGACTGTGAGATGAAACCTGGAGAAACCCAAAGCCCGAATGGAGGAAAACATACAAACTTGACCGTGGGATTTCTCACTGTCAAACAAGAGCACTAATTACTACACCACAAAACTGTTCGAAGGATAAAAATCATCGGATGAGTTCAGAGCAAATTTGACTTTTCAAAAGCTAATTTCTTGGCTGATCGCTGGTGAAGATACAGTTTTCAGCACATATTTGTCACGGAGAAAAAAAAATCAAGTGCCTTTGCTGTGTAACTGACATAACTGTGCCAATTATTTTCATGATGGCCCACTGACAGATGCGATGCTTTTTAATATGCACGCAGGGTAATTGTGATCTATTTCATTCAGTTGATTGTTGAACATTTCCGCATAATTAAAACCTTAATTTGACATAAATGTTCTGAAATACACATATTGGTTTAATTAAGATTTTTATTTATAATGTTGTTTATAGCACAATCACCTCATGACACTTTGAAATAAAATACAGAAAAAAAACAACACAATTTTTCAATTTGATTCCACCTTGACGGAAAAATTCTTCAATATTCGACCTAGTATTTCAACTGATGAAAATCACAAACATTATTTTAAAAAGAATTGTTTAAACATGAGCAAAGTGAGATCAAGATGTGTGTGAGTCGAAGGTAAAGCTTCATACTGAACCAACCATTTTAAAATGCTGTTGCTGAATCATCCTGATTAAGGAGTCATAACATTTGTTGCATTACAATCTACGTTCAGTTCACGTCAGTAACTATGACAGTCTGTGGGATTTTATACATTGGGCTTAATATTACACATTTCCCAAGGGCGATGCTTCATAAAAACATTTCTTAACGATCGCCAGAGAATCTGCGAGTGAAAGCGAGATGAAAGTAGATTTTACAAACTCACCAAAAGATCTCCATTGACATTCCTAATAATAAAAAAAAAAAAAAATGTGCGAGTCATGACGACATGGTTAAGCTGTTCCAAAATACCTCAGATATATATTTTTTAGACATAAGATGATCAATCTTTAAATTCATTACACCAAAAGCAGGAGACATGCAAGCCAGCCACAGTGAAACAGATTGCTGATTCTCCCCAGAGGGCCATGAAAGAATAGCACAAAATTGGCCAATTTCTGTCCAGAGATAGAAAACTACTGCACCTGGCAGAGCTCTCCCATAATGAGAAACGAGAACAGGTAGGCATGAAGTAATCTCTAGAGTAGCCACAAAAATAAAACGCTGTCATCTCACCAATCCAAAATGATGATAATTAATCTGCGGCTCTAAACGAATCTACTCTTTAAGGGGGACTTTCTGCGAAACTTTGGAAGCCGGTTGCAGCAATTTGTTCAGGCTCAGTCCCAAAAGCATCATTGAGGGTTGAATTCGGGACTCGGAGCCGCGTTGTTTACGGACAACACTTTGGGCACGGCGGCTGTGTTCAAACAGGAAAAGGCGTTCCCAAAACTGCTGCAAAAAGTTGAAAGAGCAAATTTGACAGCTGCCTAATCAAATATCCACCATATGCCAAAGACATGAGTTTTTCCTTGGAGAGCGTTTGTGCCAAGAATCTCCATACAACAATATAAATATGGTCAGAATTATAATCATAGCATTCCACTGGATATAATTACTTCAAATGACCTTAGAATGAGCAGTTATTATCTAAATAGAGGGTGTAATCTCTTCCACAGAGCCTATCGTGTTTCGACAGCCACCCGACACAGACAAACCAAACATCAGCTCTGGAAAGAAAAAAAGCCTTTCACATCTTTTATAGCAAACGTGTCATTGTCAAGTTTTCTCACACGCTTGGAAATGGAGGTATAAAAGAGAGCATTCAGACAACTGCAATCTTTAACCAGGCTGATGAAAGCCACTAAATCCAACACGCTTCATTCAAATTTAAAGGATCTGAGCTTGTTCACTCTGATTAGGAAAACTTCAGGGTGGCTGCATCAATAAGGACGGTTATATGTGTGTGTGTGAGTCTGCAAAAGCATGTCTCAGTCCAGTTCCAACAAACTTCCAAAGGCAAGCTGAACACAGTACATATGAGAGACGTCTGAAAAAAGTAATCAAAGGATGTGAGCGACGCTGGAGAAGCTGTCTTCTTGCAGATCTTTCTCGGGGAGTTTATCACTGGAGATCCTGCCACTATTGTAACTTTAACTCTTTATGATATTCTACAAACAATCTAAGGTCTAAGATGAAAAAAAAGTGACAATATCAATACCCAACAACACACAAGGAAGGCTTTTTCATTAAGACTCAAATATATCCTTCATACACATTTCAAATGCAATATAGCAATCAAGTTGTTTTTTTTTTTTAAATTGGAATACAGATTTAGAAACCGAAGAACAATGCTGTTCCTATCTACTGTATCAAAAACAAAAGAGTGGTCCTTAAACAGAGACAAAACTACATTAGAAAGCATTATCGAACAAGTCCATTGAAGTAAATGAGGCCCACTAATATAATCAATAGCAGCCAGTCTCTTGAGGAGGAATACCGGGTCAGAGCAAAAGGTTTGAGCAGGGTCCCAACCGGGCAGCAATGCCAGCAGGACAGAGTCGATTTCCCATGAACCCCCGGTGACCTCCAATTATTCCACCGCCTTCATTCTGAGGCAGAGGAAGACGAGACCCCCAGAGAGTGTAAAATTCACTCAAATTAAAATGAAATATGTGAAATTTTACCCTATGGCCCTGTCCGCGCAGCGTGAGTAATTTTATATGGACAAGATAGAGGGAACAAACGCTGAGGCATGAATCAACTCTTCCAACCCTGATTAGCTGAGGTACTGAGGGCTCTTAAGGAAAACTCCCGTCTTCTCAGCTGTCTCGCTGAGCCTGTCAAGTTTATGTGCTGCAGCCCACAGAAAACACTTCATAATAAAAATAAAACCCTGCACAAGCAAGCTGGTAAGTTCACAAGGACATCGCTCTTTCTCATGCCCTCTCCAGTGCTTGTCCAGAACACACACACACACGCACACACACGCACACACACGCACACACACGCACGCACACAGAGCTGATGAGACATAAGAAGCTCTTTCTCTCAACAGCTTGTACATAAGACAACAGCCTGTTTTCGGCTTCACGGCGTTAAATGAACTCAGCCTGGAACAGTTACAAGCTCGTATATTCAGATTTACACCAGCACATGTAAAGCCTTGTGGATAAATCTCTTTGCGGTCGAGTTTGGCGAGCCAAACAGTACCCGCGTACACACATAAGTCTTAAACTTGTTGTAACTGTCAAACAGCGAACATCAAACCGCTGAGGCATCCACATGTCACACCCTCCACACAATCTTCTTGGAAATCTTTATTCTTACTCTCACTAATAAGCCAGTTTATGTGGACCCCCTGGGGCTCTGTGTTGTAGAGATCCACGTTGCTGTTTGTTAACAATTGCTGAGTTTTGTCATCACAAGCTAATAGGACTACCCAGTTCATGGCGTGCGTAAGGACATGGAAATGAAAAAAAAAAAAAGAAAAGAGTATAGCTCCTTGTTATTATCCAGCTGCTTTCTCATCTTTGCATAAAATATGCAAAAACATCTTGATAGCATCCACGTTTCCTCTACACATTTATAAGTTTTCAGAGCTTCTTATGCTGCTAAAATGTCGGGTCAAACAGGATAAATACCTGTGAAATTCATCCAGGTTTGGAAAGAATGGAGGAAAGCCTGGAAGCAGCAATTTTACAGTTTCAAAAACCTACAGTGCAGCATTTACTGGCCAGATGGGCAGGTCAGTCCGAGCCAGATACTCTCCCTCGGCTGATTGTGCCACATTTCACACAATGAACGACTTTGTATGAAAGTGTGAGCTTTAACTTTCGCCACACAAACAAAAAATCCATCTCACCTTCTTCTCTCTGATAAGCAAACCTCCTCGCCACATTTCTGTGTGGTCGATACAGCTGCCCAAGTCAGCTGGGTCCACCAGACCAGCGCCCAGAGAGGAGGCTACTTTCTGCCACCTAAGTGAAGAAAACAAAACATCATTCAGCCCTGAAGCGTCACATTTTGAAAATAAACTCATTAAAAAATAATGTGACAGCAATAAAAATGTCAAGATAATAATTATTTCTGCTATCATTCAGCGCTAGGAATGTTCAAGCCTTTCTTTCTGTACTTTACGGCAACATCTGCTCATATTTATTCATCTACCGCCCCCTAGTGTTAAACTGCAGGTATCGCACAACAATCCATGATAGAAATGCATAACTGGTTCTGTCAGTGATTTCGACATAACCTATACGCTACAATGTATCAAGCATTTTTTTTTTTTACTTTAATCATGAAAAGCAGCCTCTAAATAAAAAAAAGGGGAAAAACATTTGATCCTTATGAAAACTTATTACAAATTAACTTTTCTATTTCACTTTTGTAATTGAATTGTTTGAGATGCACCTACAGCATCATGCCAATAAAAACAAGGAATACAAGCACATAAAACCGAATTTCAATTTACATTAGTATGCAGATTCTGACTTTATTCTACAGACAGGAACTAAGCAAAGACTTTAATATATTGCACTACTAGCTTTTGTTTCCACAAGAGAATCTATGTGTAATTTTATCTCCTCACCCAGTAGCATGCTGCGTAACAATGCTGATCTTCGCAGCGTGCCAGCAGGACATGTGTTTCAGGGCTCCCAGTACAGGCAGAAGGTCTTTCATAGGAGGGGACTGCTCAGTGGAAACCAACACCAGAATGTCCACCAAAGCTATACCTGAGGGGACGGAAAGTGGGATTAATTAGAGTTTAATTCTTTGATGTTTTCTCCCCCATCCATTTGTCTGAAGGATTTAAAGAAGAGTCAGTGAACAAAGTTTAATCTGAACACAAAATATCTTGTGAGTGAGTCAGTCTGTAGAACTGCTTGTTTTCAGCTTGAGTTTTCCGGAAGAAGCAGTGATTTGCAACTCCTCAGACTCTTCCCGCACTCCTGTGGAGGTGGTGTTTTACAGAACAGGTTTTTTTTGTTTTGTTTTTTTTAAAGCAAATCCTTGTTAAGAAAAATCCTCACCGTGGTGGATGCATATTTTTGCATTAGAAAACAGAAGGCAACCTCCCCCTACACTGAAACATTCAAATTTTAGGAATATAATTGCATTTGAGATTGGTATCATCTAAGAAATTCATATTCAGTAAAGATGATTTAATCTGTTGCTCCTAGTGGGTTTTGTTTTGGCCAAGATAATCACAATTTTGCTTGTTGATAATAAAAACGAGGTAAATGGCAACCCAATCTCCACAAAGATGAAAATAACACCAAAGTCATCTCAGAAGCAGTGCGTTGGAGCAGAGTGGGTTTTAATGGCACAATGGCTGAAATCACTTAGTCCTTTCGTTTCTCTGGTAAACTTAAAGAGAAAGTAAACATATTTACAATGTGAGGCATACTATGAAAACATTAGGGTCAACCATACCTGATGGCGGCAACTTGTCTGACAAGAGCTGGAGCCCTTCTGCAGCTTCCTCGATCAACCTGATTAATGAAGACATTGGAAAACACCAATTGGAATGTCGCATTTGACCTTAAAGCTTCTGAAAGACGGAAGTGCTAACTTTCAATTTTACCTTATTTTAACAATGTTATTACTTGATCTTTCTTAACCCAAAAAATAAAAGGGAAACAAGCAAATCTTTTTCTCACTCAGTCAGTATCGCCTGGTCAGCCTTTTGATCTGCTGCCTCCTGAAGACTCAGTGAAGTCAGACAGGCCTCCAGACCAGTTAGCTTCTCCTCTTCACTGTCACTTTTCAGCTGACTGGTCCCCAAGTCTTCCCAGTCAGAGCTGCAAAACTAGAAAACGAATATCATCAATTATCATGACAAAAACCTGCACACTTAACATTTATTAACTATATCTGGACACTAAAACCAGTGGTCCGCGGACACCAGGATAAGAATCACTGCTCTCCCGTAGACCTTTAATGTCATATCGTGGTCCTTCATGATTCGCCACGTTTGATCAATTGTCCAGCAAAATTTTTTGTTGCACCAAAGTTTACAAATCACCTACCAATCTCAAATTTTAAACAGAGCCTGTAAAAAGGGCGTTACTCACGCCGCCATTTTGAAGTCCCTCTCTACTGGGTTTTAAAAGTGATTCCATAAAACTTGACACTCGCATTTGAACAGAAACGAAACGCCATCAGCTCTATAGGAGCAATTACAATAATTAATAATGTAAATCACAAGTAGTACAGTTTTAGATTAAATCATTGTTAATGCGGGAATCACATGGTTTGCTTCCGCCAATCACTTTTTGCCATTTTCGAGCGGTGCATTATTGGGACATTACAGAGCGAAACCCTAACAAAAAATTTAAATATTTGATCAAAAACTGTACTTGGAACGTCGAAACAAATTTCAAGCCCTAGGATTTCTCGATATGTATCATGATTAGTGTATTGTAGGTGAAATTCAGGGTGAAATGTAGGGTGTTTTGTGAGGGCCCACATCTGGAATAGTACGTGCAGTACCTGCCATATTGTTAATCTGGATGGGATCCAGACAAAATTTGGCACAATTCAGATCCTCCACATATATATGTCAACTTTCAAGAGAATAGAAATAAAATTCTAAGAGTTATGATTTTTGAAACTCGTAAATGGGGTTTCCAATGTTAAATTCCGGACTTTTTCCTGACCTTATTCTGGATCCAATGTGGATGAAATGTTGCACTTTACAAGTCAATCAGATATGATCTCCAAGAGATATGATTTTTTGAAAACAGCTCGAATGATAAGTAAAGGGGGAAAAACAGGCTCTTTGATATTTATTTGTATCCAGATGGTTATCCGGATCACTCTCAAAATGTAATGGAATCTAAATTGGGTCAAGACACATCTTCTGGTATCATGTTGCAGGCGCAGCTGATCAGCAAATTCTTGAAACATTTTATTGACATAATGTTACTTCTGGAAACGTCCAAGGAAAAACATGCATAAGGTCTTTTTGGAATCTTAAGTTCACATGGATCACCATATATTTATTTGAAATCTCACTGCATACAAAGTTTGAGCAGAAATGTATTCTCATTAAAAAATAAATAAGATATTTTTTATTTCTCTTCTCAATTTTGAAAGCTGATCTTTGTTTCTTCAGATGAGGGCAGCTAATTGTGGCTCTGAACTAATCTGTTTGATCACAGCACGAAATATATTAGTTAATATGTAATTGAACTTGCAGTGTGTACCTACACCCACCAAAAGAGAATACAGAAAATGTTTTGGGGAAAAAAAACTGAATAACTCTTTTGTATGGATCGCAACTTATGCTGTCACACACAAGTAGATAGTTTAATAAATAAAAGTAGTGCATGAAATGCTGTTCCCCAATTATTACAATATCCAGTTTCATAGTGCGTCATGTCAGAGCAAATTATAATATTAATATATCAGAGTCCTACTGTTTACACTATTTAAACTATATACAGTGTCCATGTATCTATATCTATAATAAATATTATAGATTATATCTACATAATCTTTTTCTGTGAAGCACAATTTATTTACAATTTCACATCATTAATTTCTAATTTAATGTGGGCTACACAGTGGAACAGTGGTTAGTGCTTTCACTTCACAGCAGGAAGGTTCAAATACTGTGGCCTGGTGGTCTGGTTAACTGTTGACCCTCATCCATAGCAAGCTGGGACCGGCTCCAGCAGCCAGCTACCCTCAACAGGATGAAGCTGTACAGAAGATGGATGAATTATCTCAAATTTATAAACTGAACATCCTTGTGAGGTATGCCAGTACTTTTTTTTTTTTTTTTTACTCATTACAACTGTTGCACTTAAAACAGCTGCAATTGCATGTGTTCGTATGTGTGATAGCAACACATCAGGTGTTAAATGCCGTTTTGAATCTTCCCAAAAGTCTCTAACCTGTGTTTCTCCATGGCAAGCCTGGACTGCAAAGTACCACCGCTGAGCTGCCGGGCTGCCACTGAGAGAACAAGCTGGGAAAGCATTGGAGTAAGAAAAAAAGTAAGATGTGTGAAATAACTACATTTGAGTGTGAGTAACATAGGATGAGGTGCGAGTTACTCTACCAGGAAAAGCAGAGAGTCTTCTCACTGATTCGTGAGCCGAGATGTCCAGAAGGCTCTCATATAGCTGCTTTAGTGGCTCCACGTCTGCAAACAGAGGAGTCAGCTGTTATCATCCACTTCAACAAATCCATTTAATACAGTACTACTTCTGTTAGCATGGGATGATTCATCTGGCATTTAGACACGTTTCGAAACAAGAGCGCAAACAACTAACAACGCGTATTTTACTTCTTCTGGCATATAACAACCATGTTAGCGTAGCTGGCACCAGAACTTTGTTTTTTACAATAACAATAATAATAATAATAATAACACACGGATGATATGTTAGAAGCTACATGCTAACTTAACTCGGAGCAGCACTGACAACAGCTGATCGACTGACTCTTTGTTTCTAAGTTGAAGTAAAACCTACATTTTTGCGGGTCCGCTGAGTTGTCGTCAGTCTGACAAAAGGACACGATCAACACGTAGCGATCCATGCCATGCGGACATGAATATTAAAAACTGTTTGGTGTTAGTTTGTTGCAGTTTCCCGCACTGTCAAATTTCCCACCAGATCTTCGTCTTCTTCTATACATAGCAAAAATATTCGCAGCAAAAGCGCCATTGCCACCTACAGCCCGGAGGTGGAACCGCATGAAAGCTTTGGGGCCTGAACATGATATATCAACAGTCTGAAGAAATACACTTATTTGCCTTTGACGTTCATGTTGATGGCTATATTATATTCTTTGTGTACACTTAATTTGGTTTAGATTTCCTTCATAAATAAAACATGACATAATATACACAGAAAAAAAACACTTTTCAAATGAAAAGCACTTACACAACTTGTCTTTATAGTACTTGTGCTTTATCTAGCTGGTGTCACTTGCTATATAGTCTATATTTTTCTAAACTGTTTATAGAATTTTTTGTCTTTCTCTTTGTGTTCTACATCAAATAAATCTCCTGTACAATCCAGCCAGTTCTTGTTTTGAGGCATTTGTGTTAGGTCAATTCCTTGCTATGAATTCTTTTGCTGGCTGCAAGTAAAATTATTAAAAGTATGTCAATATCTCTCATGACTTTATCTTAATTTTTCCCAGGTACATTATAGGGAAGATGTTTGGAATTTCATATCCTTTTTTAGTTTTTATAATATTGTTTACACTTCCAAAATTGTCTCACCTTTATACGGGTCCAGAAATCATTCATATCTGCAAGTTCACACTTGCTCCTGCAGTGTTGCAGAGCATATAGTTGTGTAATTTTTGCTGTTATAAGAACCAAATCAAGTAAAATTTTTCCAAGGCTTAATTTATGGATGTATATTATATCTCACACATTTGGTACCGTTGTTCTCCATTTTTAATTCAATATTTTACTCTCCTTCCTCTTTCTTTTGATGTAGTGTTGAGTCCCTTCTCCTAAGGCTTTGTAGAGAACCGATATAACTTGCGATCAATTCTGGTTGTAGGGATCCACTATGACGTCAAACGGCTATATCACATTCATCTTCTTACATTGTTAGTTTACATTAGTCTCTCAGGATTTTAGTCTGTTCTAGATATTGGCAAGAAAATGTGCTTCTTAAAAACTATTCTATGGGCACGGTGGAGTAGTGGTTAGCACGCTCATCTCCAAGTGAGGCGAGTTTGAGTTCAGTTTGCAGATTCTACCTCCACAGCCAGAAAACCAAACATGCATGACAGAGTGGGCGGTTGTATGTCTCTCTGCATCCAACCTGCGATGTCCAGGAAAGAACTTTCCTTTGCTCAATATATGCCACCCTCAGTAACCCTGAACTGACAAAAGTGGTCTTCAAGATGAATGGATGAAAAAAATATCCCTGTAATACAGCTTTGACACTTTTCGAAATTGAAAGAAGACCCACACATCAAACATTGACGGCACATCATTTTATAATTTGCAAGCACAGAAAATACCAGTGAGTCTCATAATGTTGTTTTGTTTGTCATTTGACAGAAAAATATATGAACGAAAATGTTATCAAAAAAACTGTCATTAATCCCACATTATTGTAGTTGTTGATAGATTATGAAGTCTAGTTGATTTCGACTGTGTGTTCTTGAACATAGACAATATAGTGATGTGTGTCATCTCCCTGTGTGAGCACGGTCAGAGCCTCCAGGCCTCCCTCCTCCACCACCATCACCTGATCGCCATCCAGACCCCCGTTGGCATCCAGCACCATCAGCTGGCTGCCGCAGTTATCCACTTTCTGCAACTTCAACCACAGATCAAGGTCAACACTCTGCTGTGAAGAGTTATCATTTCCCGAGAATGTGATGCAACGTCGTTTTACCTGTTGTACCACAGTTACAGTGCCTGGCGCCATGGCAACCATGGAGGTGACGGCATCCTGAGTTTCTGTGCTGAATTCTGTGATGTGCTGGACGTTAACTGAACAGAGGAGACATTGTGATTGTAATGTAAGAGAAACATGATAAGCAACAAGAAGCTCTGGATGCAGATTTGCCTGAATTTGTATGATTAACGCTGATGCTCCTGTTACCGGCATCCTGCAGGGTGGCTAATGGTGCTTCTGTCAGGTGCTCTTCATCCTCCACAGACACATACTGAGCCTCTACCTCCTCCTCCACCTGGATATGCACAAACAGGTTGAGAAAACCTCACAGTATTCAACCAATAAAACCTACTAGACTAAACCTCTACCATAGAGAACCTGGCAAATTTTCAAAACTGAATATATTGATTGGAAATAGTCCCAGTAGCAGGTGAGATATTTCAGTTCAGTGTGTCCTCTCCCTGTATTTTCATACTGTCTACCTTCCAGGGGCCTTCCACTACTTTCAAGCCATGTTTGCTCTTCAGATGACGGGTCAACTCCCACTTTGTCCCATAAACAAAGTCACATTCAGGACACTTCACACCACCTAAAAACAGTCACACAAAACTTATGTTAAGCTGTCATAAACATCCATGCACTAATGCTGCAGGCAAATAATGCTTTAAAGAGGATGGCATAAGGAGATAAGACCTTGCTGTTTCAGAGCATCAGAATTAGGCAGTCCGGGTCCGGCATTCTCGTATTTCTCATCGGGGTGTTTCATGTTGTAGTGACGCTTCAGAGCACCAGCGACATTACAGGAGTAGTGGCAGTGGGCACAACGAAACGGCTACACAAACAGAAACACACACTGAGTCATTTGTATGATTAAAAGCCTTTACGAGAAGAAGAAAAAATTGAGGGACACACAAAAATACCCGCAAACAGTTTGTCAAGTTTAGCTTCAAATATGATATCAATGAGCCAACTAAATTCTAATTGTCTTCTTGTATTCGCATTCAGGATGTGATCGCAAGGAGTTGTAGCGATCAGATCACCACATCTCTCACAAACATGTTGAAATTTGTATTTTTTACACTTTGGTACACTTTAATTACTGCCAAAGATAACAGGCACAGGCAATTTATTTCACTTCAGCAATACACTGTTGTCCAGATGCGATACAATCCAATTCAAATTGTTCATGCACAAAGTTGAACATGTGAATGTCAAGTGTGTTTTCTGACCTTGAACTCAGCGTGTTGCTCCATGTGTCTGAGCAGGGACGGTCTATACGCTGACGTATAGTCACACTCCGAGCACTGAAACCGTTTCCCTGAAGAAATGACAGAATTATTGATTTTTCACATTTACCGTTACTCTGTTTTTTCCCTGATTTAACAAAGGTAAAAGGTACGCACCTTCATCCGTGTGGCTCAGCCTGTGGCTTTTCAGTGTGAATTTGGATTTGAACTTCTTTCCACACAGGTCACACAGATGCCGCCTCTCTGTATTGTGTCGGTTCATGTGAGTCTTCAGGTTGCTTCTGCTGCGGCCTGCGTAGTCGCACACGCTGCAAGTGTATGGTTTCAAACCTACACACAGTGACACACATTTATCAGATTACTAACACTTGTAAAAGTCTAAAACACAAGTACAGAACAGCAACACAGAGCTTTTAACATGTGAGATGTTAGGTTGTGAAATGAAATGTTTTATTGTTTTAATCCCAATGCTTTGTGAGTGTGCTTATTGTGTATGCTCCAGTGTTGCTTTTCACATTCAAGGACAGTGACAGAAGCCAGTTATAAACCTACGTCATATAATCTTTTGAAAATTGCAAGATACTGACGTTGGCCTTCTGTCTACCTCAGATGTAATAGAACTTCATTGTACAAGAAAGGTGGGAAAACAAAGAGGAATACCAAAGGACTTCTTGAAGACAAAATGTGCAGCTGATGAAGCTATAGTGTATTTACACTGCGAAAACATCACATCACATAAGGTGCAGGGATTTTAAGACGTCAAACATTTACTGAAAAATGAAACGTACATACACAACATACACATCATTCAGCCAAGCAGGCAGAAATGTGTGCGGTTTAAAAAAAACAACAACAACGAAAAAACAAGCACAGCAGACTAAAACTTTTGTTGAAAGAGACCAAGAGACCACTGCAACAGGGAAAAAAAAAAAAAAAAAGAAGAAAGGTATAAGGCACATCTTGTCAGCATGGACAGCTTTCTTTGTTTGGGTTTTCATCATTCTCCAAGTAACATGACCAATCGGCCAATTTCTTTCCACAACATCTGCGTGCAGCTTTTCAGTCTACTCCATCTTCCTGGAGAGCAGCCAGGAGGAAGAGAGACAGATGGAAGCTCGCTTCTCAAGGTAAAGATACAGAGGAATGCCGGTGGAGCCCAGATGTTTTGCTTCAGACTTGTGTGTGTTTGCTTGACGTGTGTGTATGTGTGTGTAACAAAGTGGAGTGATATCTCACCTTCGTGAGCCCAGATGTGCTGCTGAAAGTCACTGCTGTTCTTCAAGAAGTAGGAGTCACAGTAAGGGCACTTCTCTGCTCGCTGCACCATGAGGCTTTTACCCTGAGCAGGAAACATGTCTGTGCAAAATGGAAGACAAATGCATGTTGGGATATATGTCATTAAGTCAATCTGTGTAATAATACAGTCTCTCATCAGTGCGTGACTAAATTACTGCAAATAGACGGACAAAGTAAATATCGTAAAGAAGTCAGTTTGGGGATTTAGAGTTATTGTGAATTTGGTTCTCAAATTTTAAAAGGGGGGCTTGAAAATAGCTTTCACAGCAGGAGGTGGGCCGCCCTGGGGGGGCTCCTAAAAGTTTCAGGAGAAGCTGAGTGAAATGAATTCTGGATAAGAGATCAAAAGAATGTCCTAGATGTGGGTGGTGTGGTTATAAAGATGGCGAAGAGCTGTAGTTTGTATGAATTCTGAAGCCTTCTCAAAGAAACCAACAGTTTAGAGGTGAACCGTTTGTGTGAGGGCGGATTCAAAAGTTGTTTTTTTTACTTATTTCTACAATCGCATAAACTGAGGAGTTTCAAGCATGTGGTGACTTTTAATTGTGGCAAATACAGCATCTGGTTAAAAAAAACTAAAAGGAAAAATCATTAAAATAAAATTTTGATATATTTTTGCTTTTAATGAGTTGCAAACTCAAATCATTAAGTCGAAAGCAATTAACTCTGAACTAGGAAAATGAACATGTCTGTTGTATTTTAATTTATACAAGATATACTTGTACTTTGAATTTATACTAGTTAGCATAAACCCAATCATAATGTCACTCACACATTCAACAGAAGTTAGGAAACTATGTTACCTTTTTCTTTTTTTCTTTTTTTTTCTTTTTTTTAAATAGAGGTTTCCACTCACTGCCTCACACTCAAAAAATATCTAACTTGGACATTTTCAGGTTGTTTGGATTTATGTTTTTGTTTTGAGTCTGTAAATGTAAATTTATTTGTGTTTTTTGTTTTTTACCTGGGTGGGATGACTTGATGTGGTTTTTCAGTCTGTGCTTGGGATAACCTTTTTGACAGATTGGACACGTGGCACTTCGCGTCTGAAAACGTTGAGAAGATAAAAGTGTCAGATTCTTGAAAATTACCACGAAAAAGCAAGAATAAATGTTCACTTTCCTCAAAGAAATAGTGGATAAAGAAATTGGTTCTTCTCTCATTAGGACACATTCTGGAAAATCTCTGTGTGCCACAAAGTAAACCTAAAATAAAGGGAGTCTCTTAAACGGAAACTGTGTATCCATTTATTATTAATGAGTTTACCTTTTCGTGTTGTGTCCTCTGATGGGCTTGGAGTTTGTATTTGTCCGGTGTGGTGTATTTACATTCGGGATATGAACAAGGCAGCAGTAACCCACTGTGCTTCTGGACCTGGTGTCGCTTCAAAGAGCTTTTAGTGATGGAGGAGTAGTTGCACTTGGAACAGTAATGCGAGTACTCCTTGGTGTGAGTCCGCACATGGACATTATAGTGGACTTTGTACCAGAAAAGTTTACCTGTGAGGCAGAAAGGTATGATTAGACACAGATGAACAGACACGATGCAATTTGTGTCAAAACCAAAAGGTACAAATATAAAAGAATTTATCTTCTGAAAACACAGAAAGTGGAGCATTGAGTATTTTGTGGCCAATAAGTTTAGATTTCATTTTCCGGCACGGTCTGCAGACCCAATCTGTGAATACATAAATACAAAGCAAATCAACGCTAATTGAGTTTCAATCTTTTACCACAGTATTGGCATTCCAGGTCTCCGTAAATCTTCCGGAGTCGATGGAAAGTCTCTATGTTGAGTTGAGTCTTCTGAAGAGATGAAAACACTTGCTGGAAGGCACTCGAACGGACAACCTCCAACTCCTAGCAGCAGAGAAGGACAATTCAATGACAAAGCTTGGCAAAACATGATAGAAAGAAAAAAAATCAACTCTCGTCATTAGGAGAGAATTTGAATATCACTGTAAAATGAATAGTTTTGTTAGTCATGTCCCCAAAACATACAAGCAAAAACATTTCAAGCATTTTTTTTTCTCCTTTCTGCAAATAACTATGGCTTCTAGTTATAGGAACACCTCTGAATTATATGATATTGATGTCTACAATATTATATGTGATTTTCATGACTAACAAGCTAAAGTTATGCAGAATAGGCTACAAAAAGGGCTTGGGGGGGATTCTGGCTATCCCAAATAAAATATGAACCACAGCATTTATGTTATTGTAAACAATAAAGAAACTATAAAATATATTTTGCTAAATAGTTAAAAATGTCATCAAATGCCTTTTTAAATACGAAAACTGTGAAACTATAAAATCAAGATTTTCTTTTTACATTCTAAAACAGACAAATCTTAAGTGTGAACCATTTTAAAACAATGTCTGATTCATTGGAACTGGCAGGTCGTTTTAAAGAATATATATACATTGTTGAGTTAGCCTTAAAGTACGAATGGTCGGTGTAAAATACATGGCAGAAGTGTTGATTTCAAATTGTACAATAAGTTTCATTCTTGCTCCTGCTTTACCTTCTCTGAATCTGGGCTCAGGTCAGACAGGTTTGTGTCTCCCACAGAAGAAGGCACTGGATTGTTTTTCGGAGCCAAAGAATCGTCAGCAGCTGAGTTTGTTTTTTCTTGAGTCCTTTCCTCCAAAATAGTAAGAGTATGAGCGCCCTCTGGTGTTGAAGAGGTGTGCGTGTCTCCTTCGTGTCTGCCTGTACTCTCAGGTGCAATGGTACATGAATCCATTTCCTCGTTGATTCTTGTCTCATTTCTTGTGGCTTGTACACTTTGAGGATCTTCCTCATTTTCTAACTGTTCATTTGCTGCTTCTCCTTCTACGACCTGCACCTTGTGAGACTCACTTGCTCCAGTCTTGACGTTTTCGTTCCCTTTCTCCGCTCCTGTACCTGTTCCTTCACCGTCGTCTCTCACCACATCTTCTTGGCACTCCTGACTTACTCCGTCAGCTTGCCTCGCCCCTGTCTCCTCACCCTCCATGTCCTTACTGCCAACCTCTTCCTGGATCAGATGGTAGCTGCAGTTAATAGAATCTGTGAATCCCCGGTCCTGGTCCAGCCCGGGGTGAGCCTCCAGGTGACTCTTCAGTCTCTGTGAACTCACAAACTTGTCATCACAAACGCAGCACACGTACATGAAGAGGTGCTTCATAACGTGAGCTGCGAGTGCGGCCATCTTGGTCGCAGCGTGGTCACAGAGGAGGCAGGCGAAGGGGCGCTTGGGCCCGTGAACCAACAAGTGTCGCTCCCTTTCCTGCTGGTTTTTGAAGTGCCTGTTACAGGTGGAACAGTGGTACAGGAGCTGTCTGAGGCCCTGACGGGTCTTTAACCTGGAATACGTAGACAAAAAACAGTATGATAGTTTCATCGTCTCTCTGGCCTCTGTCTCTCCATAACCTCTCCTATAACGGCTCTCGGGAGGAAAGCCTCAGTTTAAAAACTTCCACTCTGTTGATCAAACCTCAGTTGTTGGTAGCTCTGCTGAACTGCAGGGTCTTTCAGGTTGTGTCGTATCTCCATGTGCTTCAGCAGGTTCTTCACATCAGAATACTTTTTCTCACAGAAGCTGCAGTGCTGCTTCACCTTCAGATGGACTCGCTCTACATGGACCTGCATGATGATACAACACGGAATTAGAATCGACAATGCATCTTCGCATAATTCCACAAAATTTCTGTATGTTTGTACTGTAAGTGAAAATAAATTACAACACCAGTCTCTGATAAAAGTGAGTTTACAATTCACCTTGAAGCTTGTGTTAAAGCTAATGATAGGGAGGTAATAATGTTAACAACACTAATGAGGTGACGACAGCACCTTGAGGTGTCCTGGGCTGAGGCAGTTGAAAGGACATTGCTGACAGCTGAATTTCTCTCCAGTGTGCTTCCGCAGGTGAACATTCAGGTTAGCTTTGAAGGGGGGGAGGGGATCCCAGATGTGAGGTCAGTAAAAACATAATTTCTCCTCCAGATTTCTCTGTAAATACTCTTAATTCATACTGATTCGGAAAGATACAATTTTACTATTACTAACAAATATAAACAAGAAATAACTCAGTAACTTTGTTTACCTTTGATGGACGAGGCGTAGTCACAGTGTGGACACTGAAAGGGTTTTTCCTGGGTGTGCGTCCTGAGGTGAGCGACCAGTGAGTGTCTGAACTTAAAGATCTTATTACAGAACTCACAGGTAAAGACCTTCAAATGGCTCTGAGGTAAACTGGGGAGAAGGAGACAGAGAGTGATCGTAACACACTGACCAGTCTGGAGAAACAGAAAATGCATCATATATTACTTGATAGAATCCTGCTTGATAGAATATTCCTGGAAGCCTTTGCTGTTTCTTGTTGTTGTGGTTGTGGAGTTAGAGCTAGACATAAAAAAAAAACAAAAAACTATTATATGAGTTATTTATATGTTAGATTCAGTATAAAATGCTTATGTGCATTTATTTTTCATTCAAAGAATTGAAAGAAAAATCAAGAGTTATTTCTAATATACCACCTTGAACACTGGTCTGATTGAGGGTTGTCTTCGAAAGCAGAGGCTTCACTGGGGATGTCTCCTGATGCATTCTGGGAAACTGCCGAGTGCTGGATTCATGGACATATTTATTTAAAACACACACACATACACATAAGTTAAAATTACATATAAATCTTGAGTTAATAAAAGTCAGACATAAGTATGATAGTTTGTCTCATCTTTGTTCTACAGTTTCACATTTCTAAAGAAGGAAGCTCTTGGCGTGATCATTAAAATATGGAAGAATTATTTCAGTGATTGTCTTGTTTTTCATTGACTGGTCTTCCAGTTTATTTAGTTTTTACCAAAGTACCAAAGTAACAGTGATAAGATATAATGTGATTTACCACCCACATACAAAGAAGAGGAAAAGTCAATGGTATAAATGATAAAGGGCAAACTCCAGGAGAAAAAGACCAAGAATATGATTTTTAAATTTGTGTGAAACAACAGTCTAACAATCTGAATTATTCATGTGTATACCTGAGTTTGAGCTGCAGACTGCATTTCAGCAGAATTGTCTTCAACAGGAACCATTTTTGAAACACCTGTTAAATGTGAGGTCACCTCTAAATGTCAGTATTTATAAAGCAGTTACAAAGAAAAAAAAGAAAGGAGACTTTTGAGGCAGACCTGGAAGAGTTTTGTCTTCTGTCAAAACAACATCGATTACTGTTTTCTTGATTCCTGTTGCTTGGTTTCCTTGTTTGGACTTGTGACTTGGTTTTTTTCGCGGCACTCTTATGGTTTCCACATCTGCAAACGACAAGCAGGAACATTTTGATTTTAAGCCATCTCCTCTTTAGAGATTGAGCAGTAAAAGATCATGTCCTCATACTAAAACTTACCTTTCTCTCTTGGGAGTCCTTGTCTTCGGTTTTGTTTTATATGGTTTGAATCAGCACCTTCAGGATTACAGCTCTCCTCTGAAACCAATTCTGTTGATCAGTCAAAATACAAGCTAGAATAAATATTTGTCAATCATATTCATGTATCAATACTGCATAATCTTCCCCAATAGTGGATATTAACCAGGCTTTCCCATGCTCCATACATTGACCCTCAACATACTTGTGGTATTTGAATGCATTTTATTGAATTTCATTTTACTGCAAATACAAAGTTCACTGTCGTCCCATCTCTGTGCTCACCATCCTCCTCTTCTTCATCTTCGTCTTTGATGCAGATGTGCTTGAGGATCTGTCGTCTGTTGCTGAACGAGCGATGGCAGCTTTCACATTCCAGCCCTGGTACCCTATCATGACCTTTTTCTAAAAAGAACAAAGTAATCACAATCAGCTAGCTGTAGTACCAGTTGGTTTTGCAAAAAAAACACGACGTAAAGAAAGTGATGGAAAAAAAGATTGAAAATATGTGCACCAAGATTTGGTGACAGTTAAATCAGATTTGGTAACTAAGAAGGGGAACAAAACTATAAGCTCAAAATATTGACAGTAGCATTAGTTTTAAGTGGGCAAGTAAGACTGTGGAACACAGGAGGACAAAAAAATAGAAAGCAGTAAGACACCACCATTCAGCTGAGCTGCCAGGTTGTATTCTCTCTTTGTTGTCTATTTTCTTTTTTTTTTTTTAAATCTACCAAGGTATCAGTGTCCTTACCCTCAGGTAAATCCTTGTTCGTTTTCTTGAAAGAGCCTTTTGGTCGTCCTCGTTTTCTCTTCACTGGGCCCACTGTGTAGCAGTAAAACAACAAGACAGAAGTCTGAGTCAGTGCTGTTTTTGAGATATTTGTACTCACCGACAAAGAAACCTGAATTAGTTAACGGTAATCAGTTAAAGTGAAAAGTTATTTTTCCCGATTCATTGTTTACAATATATATTTGAAGTTCAATCATCACACTTTTCTTTGCCTTTTTTCCTTTTCCCGTTTAACTATTCACTTTTTACTTTTAGATAGACTTAATGAACTGAGTATATTTTCGTAATACAAAAATATTTTCACAGTGACATCCTTGTATATGCACATTATTCTAACCTGCTTGCTTCTCCACCGGCTCTGCTACAAGAGGCTGTAATGCAACGATGATGTCGTCTGAAGCCTCCTGCTCAGGATGCAGGCGTGAGCAGTGGTCCAGCAACTGAGAGTGACTGTGAGAGAAAAGGTTGCATAGCCGACACATGAACATAGAGCCAGCTGTAGAGACAGGGGGAGAGAGAGAGAGAGAGAGAGAGAGGTGGGAAGTTTCAGAAGCCAATATTACTCTCAAGTGAAAAATTATTTATGTTATTTGAATACAATTGGTAAACAGTTGTGAAAATTCCTTCACAATAATAATAATAATAATAATAATAATAATAATATATTTTTAAATCCATCTTTCGGACTGGTGTAAGCAGAGCCCAGACCTGAATCCATTATAGAAGCTGTAGAATAAGTACAGAGAACCATTCACAACAGACATCATAAGAATGCGAGTCTCTTCATCGGTGGAAGTTAAAGTAACGTCTGTTTCAGGGATTAAAACAGAGGAACAATCAAACTGGCTCTGCTGTATCGGGTTGAAGACAGTGTGTTTCTCTTTATTTTAGACTTTAGAGTTGATTGGATGATATTTCATAACCAGTTTATGCAGATGCTCTCTTGAATTTAAAGTCCAGTTTATCTTAACACGTGTGCAGCGTATAACAAGTTGAAGACACTCAATGAATGAAGAGAAACAAGCTTCAATAGACTCTTTGTATTGCAGTTTCTATCCTCGTTGAAACTTGCAATCAGCAAATGCGATAGAAAATTAAAATTATTCGTAACATTCGGGTCATGTTAATTTGTTTGAGTTGTGTATTCCACATTTACTGGAATATGTTTCAGACGTTTTGACTTCATAAACTAACAACTCCAAAAGCGTATGTGTCAAAGTCGTTGACTTTTAATTAGGAAAAGGTGCCTAAGGTTGAAAGCCCAGTTAACCAGCTACGCAGAGTGCACGAGGATGAATTTAAGCCTTCGATATGGGCGCAGAGAACAGCTTTTGTACCAAAACACGTTTGTTTGTGTCGATCTGGCTAAAGCTAACGTGAAAACGCCACACACATATTCGAGCTAAAGCTATTTCGTACCTGCTTTCTGTCCATCCATAGTTCCCGCGGTCCAAGACGTAAAATAACACACGTTGATATATGTATAAGAGGTACTACAAACAAAACGCCAAAACCAAACTTCAGATTATCTCCTAGTGCATATTTTTTGTCGAATCTGCCACACGTCCTTCCAGTTTGGGTAAACATGAGAGTCCGATTCCGTGAGGCGAGACAGCGTTTCCAGTGGTCGGAGGACAGTACTGCAGCTGAAATGTCGATGAGAAGAGAGTTAAATACTAATTGAATAATTTATATCTGACATAAGATAACATCATTCTAGAGTTAAATGACATATCTCTGCTTTCATATGGTTCTGTTTTACTTGCTGTGTTTGTTAATTGTTTGACATATAGAGTATATCAGCTCAGTTTTCATTGATCTGTGTACGTTTTTTTTTGTTTTTAATTCTTGAACATTTTATTGTTTGGAAAAATCACAGATATCTCCAGATGTTTTACAATATCATTAATTATTCGTTCATTTGTGCATTTTTAATAGGAACTTCAAAAAGTCATTGAGATAAAACAGACAAAGCCCTTCATCTCAGAATTCATACCGACAATTAAATTGTTTTCTTTGGGGTTTATTTCAATTTTTTTGACAAATTACATGTCATTTTGCATTTACTGGTACTCTCGGTGATGACTTTCACAAGCTGAATGATCATTTAGGGTTCCTTGACACTAGATTTACAGCAGGAGGCACATGTAGACTCAAAGTTCAAGTTGATTATCTGATCACCTGATACTTGGTTATTTTTTATTCTAAAATGAAAAAGATGAATATGAGAACACATTCTTTGAGAATGCACATTTTCTAATGAAAACATTTTGATTCTTCAGGAGGAAATTTGCACAATAACAAATACTCCAGTCAAAAAAAAGACCTTTTCTGTGATGGAACTTGATTTAATTTACAGTGCGTGTTTTTCATTTTACAAGGGTGTGGTTGTTGACAGTTTTACATGCATCTGTCACGTTTAATTGTCTTCAATAGTCTTTTATGCATATTTCAACATTTTAAAGGTTATCACTCTAACTTTACCTTTTAATGTATTATTCATTTCTATTATTGTCTTGTATTTTCTGTTGCCTTCTCCTTCCTTCTTTTGTCTTGATACGTCTGTATCAATCTCTATCAATGTTTCCTTGTAGTACTTTGACCCCTACCAGCCTGCATCACACGTGCTACCTACATTAAGTTGGATTAAAACTGCAAAATAAGAAAATGCACCGTTAAACTAACAAAACATGCACAAAAAGCAATTGACATATAAACACAATGGCAAAACTTTTATTAAACAATGCAAAAATGTATAGACATACAGACATTTACAGCTTGTTTCATACATTTATAAAAGTGTCTGCTCAGGTCAGTCACAGTGATTAACATCATCTAAAGATTGCCTGTCGCTCACACACAAAGTCATGCACACATTACATGAACAAGAAATATGCCATCCATTTGTTTTTAAATGCTTTTCAGTAAAGACTGCCAAACTATGTCCACTTTACACTCATTCTGAACATATGTTCAGGTTGAAAACATTTGTAAAGATGGATGAATCTAGACAAACGGCAGAAATTTTAAAAAGTGCATGCTCTTTATTCAGAGAAAATGATGTTTTACCACTCTTTTTAAAATGAGCTTACGAAAGCAATCCTTTACACACATCATTCAAGAACAATTCATATAAATTACAAGTGAACACCTCAATACGTGTCTGAAACTTTAGCTGGTCTAACCAGTGTGACGATGCACAGTCAATATGTGTGTTCATTTCAAATCTAAACTGCAATCTCTGCACTTTATAGTCCTAAATTGGCTGTAGATTAAAACGCATAACCAGGCAAACTCATCAGCTGATGATCAAAGCAAAGCTTCTACAAACAAGTAAAGACGAATGCACATACATATGTAGTCATTGAAGGGGAAGTTTACTTCACGTTAATCTCAAGCAGAATAAAGTGGCGAATTACCTACCACATATAATATTATTTACAACTAATTTACATCTTTTTTGTAAATTTATGTGTTTAATATACACTTATTTCCCCATTACACATATTGTTATATTACAAATATGTCAAAATTTTACAAGAATTCAGATGCTGCAAAGAAACTAACTCTCTTTGTCAGTAAACAAAACAAAACATAATGCACACAGATATGTAAACACATGAATTGAGCACAGTGTATAAAGCCATGATGAAACAGTGAGTTAAAAACAAAAGATTCATACTGCTTTGCGGAAGCTGGCTTTTAGAGTATTTGTTGCCCCAAGGCGGAAAGGTCTGTGCTGAAGATGAGCCCTTATAGTGTTTTCAATACAGAAAGACGAGAGGTACTGGAAGGAATAAAATAAAAAAATAAAATAAAAAATAAGTCTCCAAAAAATGTTTGTCTCAAAGGGTTTCCGTTGTCAAAAAATATTCTTAAATGTGGCTGTTACAAAAACCTTATACCCTGACGTTCAAACATACTGAGGTGATTTGGGTTTGAGGTGTTGACAAGCAATTAGCAAATAATAAATATGTCTTAATCCATATCTTTTCTTGTGTCCCCATGGGTGCAGACATGGATTTGTGATACTGAAAATATGTAATCCTTCCCTTGAAATCATTGCACATCGGCTATACAATGCAGCAAACAAGCCCCAAAAATAATCCCAAAAATTTAATTCTTTCAAACAAGTAACCAAAAATTAGGTCTTCAGAAAACTCTATGAAAATAACATTTTCAAAACACACGGAAACACACACAAAAACACACAAGAGCTGATGAAGGTTCTCTATTTATGAGTCTGTGAATATCACTTATGGTTTGTCTGATCAGATTCCTGAGAGGTTTATTGAGGATGACGATGAATGAACATTGTGTGCCAGAGTGTGTGTTTACATGATGCAACACTTATTCTTGTGTGTGTGTGAGTCTTTAAAGCGGAGTCTCTGTTTCGATCGGTATTTCTCCAGATAGGTGAGCTGTTTACTGTTGATGGCTCCTCGACGCTTCCTAAAAGGCACACGTCAAAATATAGCATGTTGAAATATAGCGCCAACAGCAGCATGTTTTCATATGCATATTGATAACTTTCATA
>OMNM01000742.1:0-16851 GCA_900302745.1 Parablennius parvicornis
CTCAGCTGTTCAGCCTTTATTTCCTTTTCAGTTCAGTTTGCAAACTCAACCAGTCACAGAGAAACATGCACTTGAATGCATTCCAAGCTTGTCTCAGTACCAGAGGTTGAAACTGATTTTATTTTATGCAGTGCATAGTGAGCCAGTCAAGAGCCCCCAAATGAAATAGCTGTCATGTAAAAAAAATCACTTTGGGATCCTGGAACTGGCACATACACTGCATAAAGAGGCATTTCAAAGTGCAACCGTAAACATGTGTTGCATCCTTTGCCCTGAATGCCATTTATTAAAAGCTATGGCTTTATTTAGTGGCACTAAGCCAAAATTATTTTCTGTTGATGCAAAATGTCTACAAGTAATGGACCAGCAGTTTGGAGAACCTCTGAATGGTATTTGAATGAAAACTTTTGCTGCCTTTATCACAAGCAAAGCAGGTTTTCATTTTGTCACAATGTTGTAAATACAGCTAAAACAATCTTTCTTATGACGTGGCAGACGTATGTTTATATGAATGCATGCATTCAAAACACTGCCAAATGCTTTCAGTGAGAATGCTAGGTTGTTTTTTTGTTTTGTTTTGTTGCTTTTGCTTTTTACATGTGTTTACCCCTATACTGACTAGGCTATGTTGTTGGTTACATGTGTGTTTTCCTCAGGCTGCCATTAGAGGCCAAAAAGGAGACAAAGGTGAACCAGCGGTCCTGGAGCCTGTGAGTTTCTCATTGTTTACAGGGAGTGTTACCTGAGCAGCTATTTTTAGACCGCTTGTCTCTCGAGGGACATCTCAACATTTTCAACTGAAGTTTTCAACATGTTTGAGCAGGATTAAAGTCTTTTAGTCAAGAAAAGCAGAATAATGACCAAGTTTGCTTGTAATTACATTTTGTTTTATCATAATTGTATCAGTACAGCTATGTTTTATCATGCAAACCTGCAAGCTGACACTTTTTCAGTTTTTTGGGATTAATGCATAATAATCTAAACTGTGACTTTTACAGGGTATGCTAATTGAAGGACCTCCAGGACCCGAGGGACCTTCTGTAAGTAAATTATCATTATGCTCTTGTTTGATTTGTTTCTGCAAAGTAACTGTATTTAATTACAAAGCAACACAAACTCAACAATTCACACAGATAATCAGAAAAACCACAGCACAATCCACAAACAATATCAAGACATACAAATGATGTAATCAAGAAAACAAGAATTTAAACCTTGCACAATAATGACGAATGTGATGTTGCTTAAGAGAACATGTTAATTAAAGACTCCAGCAGACAGGAACGTCTTCAGCCTGATTTCTTAAACACCTAAACACCTTGGAAGAGAGTTGCAGTGATTCTTCAGTTTTCTCAGAGCCTGTCCCAAATATTTTGTGCACAAAAACTGAATGCAGCTTCTGCATGTTGATGTCTGTCTCTGGAAACAGAGAGCACAATAACTAAGCAGTCCAGGAAATTCATCATTCTGAAAAAATTCTTCTACATGAATTGTAATTGAATCTTTTGTGCTTTGTAAATCAGCAGTAAAATTTCAAAATCAATTTTCTGATTGACAGGAAGTGGATGTGAAAATTTCAGAACTGTGATATAATATTTCAGTGTTTAAGATGGCTGAAGCTTGAAATCCGCAGTTTTATAGAATTTGTTTCGACCCACCAGTCGGGTTTTCATTTGTTTATGTAACACTGTAATCACAATGCCTCTGCATAATAACTCTTCTCATCCCTCAGGGGCCAACTGGACCCGCTGGTCCTTCTGGACCTCCTGGTTCTGTCGGTGATCCTGGAGAGAGGGTAATGTTGTTTTCATTTTAGTTTGAATAACTGCAGGTGTTTAGACAATTACTTCTAAATGTATTGATGTTTCCAGTCATGGAACATTGATTGGTTCTTTAGTGAAAGGGGTCAATTATCTTCCATGTCTTTCCTCACACCATTAGCTCACTGCTCCCTGTCTCCACTCTGCAGGGTCCTTCTGGTAAGGCTGGTTTGCCTGGAGCTGATGGAGTCCCTGGACCTCCTGGAACCTCAGTCATGCTGCCCGTAAGTCACCTGGTTCAATAGTTTTCTGCTCCGATAGTGTATCATGTCTGTTTCATCATGGGCAAATGAAATGTGAAAGATATTACCATTTATTCAATGTTGACCCCATCTTGTTGACTTGTTTGTTAATTGTCTAATTGCTGTTTGTTTCACTTTCTCGTTCTCCCTGCAGTTCCGCTTCGGTCAGAGTGGAGGAGATAAAGGTCCTGCTGTTTCTGCTCAAGAAGCCCAGGCAGCAGCCATCTTGTCACAGGCCAGGGTCAGTTTTTACTTCCTATTTTTGCTACTTTTTAGTTCTGTTGTGACTGTTTTTGAATGTTCAAATAAGGTTTCTCTTTCCACATTGGAGAACATTTTGTCAAGTATCGTAAAGTTAAATTTTTTTGAAATAATAAAATGCAAGTTACACACAAACAGAAAAATCTAGTTGTCAGTCTATGATTTTACATCAATATTAATATAAATAGTTACTTTTACTACAACTTGACCCAATCTTTGACCTTACATTGTCAATACAAGCTCACAAAACAATGCTTACACACAGCAGAAGGAATGAAAGCTGCTGATATCACAAAGGAAACACTGACAGCCAGTTCACAATGATTTGATATGAGTATTACGGACGTTACAAAAATATTCTTCTTTTCTACCTAATCACCATGATCAGCAACAGAATGTCTCCATCCCTGTTTACATTGAGGTTTTGTTGTCTATAGATGGCTCTGAAAGGACCTCCTGGACCAATGGGATTCACTGGGCGCCCTGGACCCATGGTATGTTACTCTAATGTGAACTCCCACCTTAAGATGTTGTAGAACATTGCTGTTATTTGCCTACTTTGTAATTTAATTAATATGGTGATTATTTTGTTATTTAGGGAAATCCAGGAAGTTCTGGTTTTAAAGGAGAGTCTGGAGACCCTGGTCCTCAGGTAAAACATGTTCTGAAGTCATTAAAATTATTATTATGTAAAATAATGCAATGAATGCTTTTTTACGGGACTGTATTATATTGCTATTGTATAGTTCAGATTTACAAGCTTCCATTCACAAAAACATGTTGCATCTCTCTCTCTTTTGTTTCCAGGGTCCCAGGGGACCTCATGGTCTAATGGGACCTCCAGGAAAAGCAGGAAGAAGAGTGAGTACAAATATTTACCTCTTTTTTCTTTTTTTTTTATCGTTAATTGTATGTTCGCTGCGGTTTCAAATTTTGATTGAAATAATTATTCAATCATGTTGTTGAATGCCTGTTTGTGTTGCATCAATCCAACCCTTATTGCTCCTTTGCTGCTCTACCAGGGTCGTGCCGGAGCTGACGGTCCCCGTGGAATGCCAGGAGAGCCAGGAACAAAGGTAACCTCAGCATAGCGTCAGGATGTAATCCGCTATTTGTTGTTGTGAACGATCGCCCCCATCTATTGGTGACCTGCTAGATATGCTACATGCTCTCACTTAGAAGCACAGCTGTATTGCAAGTCAAATGTTTGAACTCACGTTTACTGTAGCAGTTCTACTTGTGCTGCTTCACCAACCACAATGATGTAGCAATAATAATAATAATCCAGCTCACTTGTCTCTACGCCTCCATCAGGGTGATCGTGGTTTTGATGGACTTCCTGGCTTACCCGGTGACAAAGGACACAGGGTGAGTCAAAATCCATGAGTTTAATTATCAGGAAAAAGTTTGAATTACACTGAATATCTGTCAGTTGCTGACAGGCGACACTCACGACTCTTCTGATCCCTCACTTGTTCTATCGTTCATCTTGTCAGGGTGACACTGGGCCAATGGGACCATCAGGAAGCCAAGGAGAGGATGGCGAGAGGGTATGTAAATGACATAACTAAGAAAAGACATTGGTCACTATATGTCTGTTAGTCAACAGAATCTCACAGTGACAAATTGCTTCTCTGTGCTTGTAGGGAGACGACGGAGACGTTGGACCCAGGGGTCTCCCAGGTGAACCAGTGAGTGTTTCCATAAAAGCCTGGTGGATTTTATGTTTTTACCTATATTTATATGTACAACTCATTTGTCTTACCACTCAACGTTTTTTATATGACTTCCTTAAACACATCTTCATGCATGCATTAGGTTGGACTCATCCCTTGTGAATTTTCGTGGGAAATTTCATTTGAGATCGTTTGACACACTGGTCTGCTTTATATTTGCCTAAATAAGATGTATCAATGAAAATATGTTCACAGTTCAAAATGAATATAACAATTCATGTGAACTTGTGCTTTTATAGACACAGTGAGAGGGAAGGATCACTCAGAGCACAAACCATTAAAATAGTGTTTGACTTAAGTTAAATTTAATTTAAGTTTATTTTTTACTTTGTAGATTTAAATGTGATTTTGCTTCAGGGTGCAGACCCGTGATTTAGAGGATTATTGTAGATCAGTGATGGAAAGGTAAAAACTAATGAAATGCATTTTATCTGTAAAAGTTATTGCTTGCAAGGAACCGTGGGAAGTCTGATCATCTGTGTGTTAAAATGTAATGCTACAACTGTTTATTCCTTGTTCTTGATTTCTAATATGCTTTCCTTGTTTATATACTGTCTTATTCTTGTTGTCTAGTGCCACGTGCTTCATTGTCATTCACGTCATCTCTTGTTTATAATACATTGGCGTTAACAAGTGCTTATTCTGGACCCGTCTGTGTGTCTGTAGGGACCTCGTGGTTTGCTCGGACCCAAAGGTCCTCCTGGAATCTCTGGACCTCCTGTGAGTACAAACTATTTCAAACATCACTGCATTGCTGTTATTGCAGCAGCATTGTTGTGTCTCTCCCTGACCACTGAACATCCACAACACCCCTTTAAGAACAGCCTGATGCTTGATATAAACCTGGGAATACTCGCTAATCCCATGTTCTTAGAAATCCTCTCAAAACATTATTGAGTTCTCCGATATCAACCAGGCTTTATGCAGCTAAATGTCAACTACACGTTGTTTCTGCTTGACTTGTTTACATAAAGTGGTAGAGAGCCTCTGTTAAACAAGTGCACTTCCATTGTAGAGTTGCCATCCTGTGGTATCATTTGATTTATGAGAGATTTTTGTCGAAATTAGCGGAATTACTGCCGGAAACCTGGTCTATCACATTGTGTCTGTAAACGTCCTTTCTTTCCAGGGAGTTCGAGGAAACGATGGCCCCTCTGGTCCCAAAGGGAACTTGGTCAGTAACTTTTCCCATGTTTTCAAGTAACCTGTACATGTATACATTTTCTAATTAGCAGATTTATAGGATTGATCAGGGCAACGCAAAATATTTCTTAGAGGGAACTTTAAATAATTTCTTTCTAATATCTCCTACATTTTTCATTTTCTCTATATCTTCTGTTTCTATCTCTCAGGGTCCACAAGGTGAACCAGGACCTCCAGGTCAGCAGGGCACCCCAGGAACTCAGGTGAGACTGAGGAAAATGGACAGTATCACATCATATACTGTAACTGCCAAGTAGAAGTTGTCTTGTAGACTTTCATTTGCATTTACAAGAATATATAAATAAACACAGATATGGTGATAACATATTTTAATCATGATGTTGAGTAAAAACTAAATGCAATTATTGACTGTTCTTTGCAGGGAATGCCAGGACCTCAGGGAGCCATCGGACCCCCAGGAGAGAAAGTAAGAGATCAGATATACGCCAACAAAGCTAAAAAAAAAAGTAGCTCACTATCACAAACATAGTCATATAATTAAAAAAAAAAAAAATTCATAAATATCTTCAGCAGACATCAAACAAATAATCAACTGACTTCTTGGCTATAATTGATTTTACTCGTTAATCACTTTATTCAGAGTATAGTTTATTTGATTTAGTGAATGAGAAGCATTACAATCTGCACAGGGCGACTTTATAGCAACTCATTGACATATTTATGTGTGTTCTCTCACCACTATTTCCTTCTCTCCAGGGTCCCTCTGGGAAACCTGGTCTGCCAGGAATGCCTGGAGCTGATGGTCCTCCTGTATGTTTTTCTTATCTTATAGTGTTTTGAGGAACTCGAGTAAAACTCACTGACATGCGTGTCCTCTGTCAGGTTTGAGCTCTTTGTCTGTCCTTCTCAGGGTCACCCAGGAAAGGAGGGACCTCCAGGTACCAAAGGAAACCATGTGGGTACTCCCCATAATTACATTTTGTAAAAGCCACTGTAAATGATGTTGAACAAGATTTTTGTTGAGTTGCAATGATGTGACGTGAACTCAATCTCCTTTTTTCCGTTCTCACCAGGGTCCCAACGGTCCCCAGGGGGCCATTGGCTATCCCGGCCCTCGTGGCATCAAGGTCTGGTGTTATTTTAAGCCGTTTGTACAAAACAAAACTGAGGTTTTCAGAAGGATGCTAATAGTTTTAAGCATTTTTGTTTTCAATCCAAATGGGATATTTTGCATTGCTATTTCACATAGTTTGACTCAACACCCTAAGTTTTCAGGGCCTCATCAGTTTACTGATTGAATACTTTGATTGCAGGGAACTCAAGGAATTCGTGGACTGAAGGGCCACAAAGGAGAGAAGGTAGGTTACTCATAACAACATAATCACAAATATTCATTTCTATTTAATAGTGATAGCGTGTAAATGTGCAAATGAAGTCCATCTCAATTATTGTCTGTTTGATGTACAACTGTTTTTGTTTGTTTCTGTTTGTAGGGAGAAGATGGTTTCCCTGGAATTAAAGGAGATTTTGGTGTCAAAGGAGAGAGGGTAAGGTGGAATAATGGAGTAATAATTTATTCGCTTGGTCGGTTGGTGAATTTAATCTTTTTTTTTTTTTTTTTAATCTTGCTGTCGTTTTCTATTCTTAGTGGTGTTAGACTACATAGAGAATATCATCTATTTTGATTATCAATTTTTGTATTTTTTTTTTCTTTTGCTGGCAGGGTGAGCTTGGAGTACCAGGACCCAGGGGAGAGGACGGTCCAGAGGGGCCAAAGGGTCGCGTTGGACCCCCTGGTGAGCTTGGACCAATTGGACTCGTTGGAGAGAAGGTATGATCTGTTCGACATTTTTCCTTTACATTTATTCCATGATAAGGTGACCATAACAAACGTACTTGATTCACACTGGCCCTAATATCAGGACAAGCACTCTGTAAATGTAACACAAATACATTAGTAATATTTGTCGTGGCTCATCAGTAAACAGACCTCGCCGTAGTTTTTGATGATATCGTCATGTATTTCCAGGGTAAACTTGGCGTGCCTGGACTTCCTGGATATCCTGGAAGACAAGGACCGAAGGTAAGAGAAACACACCGTCTGACATCTCATCGTACAGATTCATTTGATGATGCCAAATGGCCTCTTCGTCACACAAGTGGTCACCAGGTTTCTGTAAGAGAAAGATGCTGATGTTTTCTTGGTTTTGCAGGGATCTCTCGGATTCCCAGGATTCCCTGGTTCAAACGGCGAGAAGGGAACCAGAGTAAGACTGTTTTGGTTGTTTGTTGTTTTTCCAACTTGACATGATTACTAATTGAAGCAACCTCTGGATGACCGATATTCACAAATGACTGTCATTTTCTTGTTTTCAGGGTACTAGTGGTAAAGCTGGTCCAAGAGGACAAAGAGGACCAACGGTAATATTAATGTCCAACATGCCGCTTATAGAGATTTCAAAAAAAGTAATTTGACTACACTGTAAAACTAGTTTCAGCCTGTGGAACCACTGATGAGGTGATGTTGTATTGGGCCTTAGATTATGGCCTTCACTGTGCAGCACAAGTTTTAATTTGACCACCAGAGGTCAGCAGAGATAAGCTTTCCGGAGAGCGTTATGTTATTTTTTTTTATTCCACCATCAGTGAGCTCAGAGGAACAATAAATTCACACTAGTTTGTAGGAAGCCTTTCCTTTGTAAACCTTGCTGTTTGTGACCTTCAGGGACCGAGAGGACAGAGAGGACCGAGGGGCGCAACTGGGAAACCAGGAGCAAAGGTTTGTGTGCATAATAAATCAGTCCAAACTCTTTTACATGTTTTTTTTATCAATTTGTTAGAACGATTGTAAATGTTCCTGTAAGTTATTTTTGGCATTCATAAAATCACTTTATACATCATGACAACTATTGTGACCCTGAAAAAGCTTCATGGTATAATGAATTTGAAAATGATGGGGATAGAATTTAGTTTTGGACACGATTGGTCTAGAAGAACACAATATTTATTTATGTATTGAGAAAACAGTGTGTGTTTTAAATCTATACCCACAATAAGCTTTACAACCAGGGTGATAATGTGTGTATGATATAATATAATAATATTGTGCTTGTAGGTTTTTTGCATCTGCTGAACATGCCGTGTCCTTTTTTCTCTCTTGGGTTTAACATGTTTCTGAAAAGTGATTTGCCTCTTCCATGACACACAATACACTAAAGGTGCATCTAAAAACTTAGTTTTTTAATTAACAAGCAAACTATTATTGCATTTCAGGGAACATCTGGAAGCGATGGTCCTCACGGTCCACCTGGAGAGAGGGTGAGCACGTACTTTTTCTTAACATATGTATTCATACTGCTTCCTGCTTTGTGATGTTTGTCACTTCGAAGTTGTTTGAAAGCTATCAAGCGGCTCATACGTCATTGTTAAACGCACGTTACTGTTCTCTCACCAGGGATTGCCCGGGCCTCAGGGAGCCAATGGTTTCCCCGGACCAAAGGGACCTCCTGTAAGATATTGTTTTCATACCAATTTATTTTATTTTGATTGTAGGTATTCCTAAACTCAGAGCTTGCTTTGACTTGGCTAATATTTTTAAAAATGCTTCTTTACAGGGGCCCCCAGGAAAGGACGGACTGCCTGGACATCCTGGCCAGAGAGGAGAAGTTGTAAGTTCAACTTTATGAGTCCTATAAAATTATTCAACTTTTTTTTTAATGATCGACAATGTTCAAATCAAATTGGTGTAAATTGATATTTACCAGGCAATGCATGTGAGTTTTTCTCATATGCATTGCTATTGAGAAGTAATCTAAAAACTTTTGGAAATGATATCAGCCATTGAACAGCATATTGGTTGTATATTATTCTGAAAATTGAAGACCCTGGTCGTATTTTGTCTCAAATAGCTCTATTAAGTTTTATTTTCTCAGAATCACACCAGTCACCTGTTTCACTTGCATATTAAAATAAAAAAATCATGACTTGTGACAGGAACTGGGAGAAAAGATGTTTCGTTGGGATCCTTCGTTTGAGTGAACTTGTTTTACAGCGAGTCACACAACATCAGATGAGAACAAACTAGATCTGAACGATGTTGTATCGCCACAGTCGAGAGTTTCCTATGTGACTTATTGATTATCTGTTAACTCACCTCTCCTCCGGCAGGGTTTCCAAGGTAAAATGGGTCCTCCGGGGCCTCCTGGAGTCGTTGGACCTCAGGTGAGTTTGATTCTTCAGCGATGCTGTAAATCACGGCCCTTTTTATTGTCACGATTCCTCGCTGAGCATCATTTACCGTTCTGACGTTCTCCACCTTCATGATACCAGGGTCCATCTGGTGAAACCGGCCCCATGGGTGAGCGCGGCCACCCCGGACCCCCTGGACCACCTGGAGAGCAGGGACTTTCAGGCCCCTCTGGTAAGGAGGGTACCAAAGGAGATCCTGGACCCCCCGGCGGTCCTGGTAAAGATGGTCCTCCAGGACTGAGAGGCTTCCCCGGTGAAAGAGGACTGCCTGGAACGCCTGTGAGTGTCAGCAGTAGAAAGTCTGCATGGATCGTCCAAGGGGCACTTTTTGAAAAAAAAATTTTCAATTAATAAAAATCAATTAAACAATGTGGATAAAATATTTAATTCTTCCTTTTTCTTCAGGGTGGTGGAGGACTGAAGGGAAGCGAAGGACCTGCTGGACCTCCTGGACCTGCTGTACGTTTAAAGCTAAATTTACAAACTTCATTTCCACACTTTTATTGGAACAGAACAAAACGGGAATATCTAGTTTAAACCATTGTGCTTATCAGGAGTCTAGTTAGTTTTAGTCGTTAATATGATATGTTTTTATTGAGGTGGCCGTAAATTATGTGATTTTAATACTCGTTTGTCACTTGCGAGAAATAAAACTTGTAATCGTAGTTTATAATCATGTTCAGAATTATTTGGTTCATTCAACTGAAAATTGAGGAATTCTCTCAGCAGTACCTTGTATTTTTTTAGGGGTCTCCTGGTGAGAGGGGGCAAGCTGGTACTGCTGGACCTGTTGGACCTCCGGGCAGACCGGGCCCTCAGGGTCCACCGGGACCTGCTGGAGAGAAAGGAGTTCCTGTGAGTGTTCTGGACTGTTTCATCCACTGCCTCTCTTTTGATATCCACAATAAGATCCAAATATGTATAGAATCCATCTGAAGAGAAAATATGACCTTGTTTGCTTCCTATTTAGGGTGAGAAAGGTCCGATCGGCCCCGCGGGCCGGGATGGAGTGCAGGGTCCGGTGGGTCTGCCTGGTCCTGCCGGAACACCCGGAGGGCCTGGAGAGGATGGAGATAAGGCAAGTAACCACATTCACTCCAAGGTTACATTGATTTAGGTGAGAAAAGCAATATATGAACACTTAATCTCAAAGCTTGCTGGATATAGAATCTGAGACCAGGAAACTGTTAAAAGGATGAAAATAATGTGATTTGTCTTTGTGTGGTTTCAGGGTGAAGTTGGAGAGCACGGTCAAAAGGGTGCTAAGGGAGCTAAAGGAGAACATGTGAGTCACTTGAATGAAGATCACATATCTAATTAATGCATTGAAAACAACTAATGATTTTGTTATTGGCTCGTAGGGTCCTCCTGGTCCACCCGGGCCGATGGGTCCCGTTGGTCAACCTGGTCCTGCTGTAAGTAGAAACTCTTTGAAACTTCAAAACTGAGCGCTCCAGTTTCTTATTCTAAGAACATGAAGGTTGTCATTTTGAATCCACACGGGCAGTTTCAGCTGTTGAGCCTTATCTCTGATACGTTGTCAGTACCGTTCTGAAGGAGATTCCTTTTTACGCTCAGACAAACACGCGTTTGCAGCATTTATATTTAACAAAAGAAACCCGGGTTTGTTAACATTTTATTGTCACGGAAACGCCTGAAGATTCCCAAAGCAAGATCCCATTTCTTCACTTGATCTTGATTCGCACTGGAAAAATGATTAATGATCATTTTCACAACATTCAAGACTCCAAGACTCTTTCTCTGAGAAAATCAGAATTTTTTTTCGGGCTGAATCATTAAAATGTTGATATTTCTGCTTGACCTGCCACAACGTCATCATTCATATCCCAGAAACCCTTGTGGCAGGTTTCCAAAGATGACGTCCATTGACGAAACTTAAACACAGTTTGATGGCTACAAATTCCGGTTTGTTTGTAAACATATCGACTTTGGTTTGATCGATTTGGGCAAATGCAGGTTGGAAATTAGTGGAAACGGTCTTGTTTTGGTGTGTTGGTTTATTCTCTGTGCTGAAGTTATTTATACCTTTTATGGGAAGCATATTTTAAAGATTTTTTTCCATTAGAGGAACTTTAACGGCGTCACTGAGCTTTTGTTGAGCTAAGTCATTGAATCTTTTTGTTCCAGGTGCTAAAATGTAAATGAAGCTTTCTGAGCATGTGACCAAAAAAACCTTCACTAATTATTTCTCTGATAACCTAACCGAACCGCTGAGATCATGTGTTCTGATGTTTCTCTTGTTGTGATGTGCAGGGTGCTGACGGCGAGCTCGGGCCCAGGGGACAACAGGGTCCTTTTGGAGCTAAAGGTGACGAAGGATCCAGAGGATTTCCCGGAGCCCCAGGGCCCATCGGACTACAGGTAGAAACCCCCAACGAACCAGCAGACTGTAATCACAGTCTCATAATTCTTGAACATTTGTTTGGTTTATGGTTTTGGTGGAATCATGTCGACGGTGTGAGTTAGCGTTCATGCTACGTTTGTTCTGCAGGGGCTGCCAGGACCGTCTGGAGAGAAAGGAGAGATGGGCGACGTTGGACCTCTGGTAAGGTTCAACACCTCGCGGCTGCGCTGCTGATTTGTCCAAAGTCATAAGTGACGATAAAAGCACAAGTCTTCATTTGTTTCTAGGGTCCACCCGGCCCTCCAGGACCCCGTGGACCTGCTGGACCAAACGGAGCTGACGTGAGTGTTTTTTAATCTCGTGGATTCAGTTCTGAAGACTCATTCTGAGTTTTTACTGCACTTTTATAACTTTTTACTTAAAAAATTCTCGTGGATTTTGTTTTAGTAAGTTGAAATTTAATGAGTGGAATATGAACTACTTTCCTGCATGTTTTCTTTCAGGGTCCTCAAGGTCCTCCTGGTGGTTTGGGTAACCCAGGACCTCTTGGAGAGAAGGTGCAGCATTGAAGGAATATTTCTGCATGAATTTGACGGTATCTGAAGAAACTAAAACTGAATTGATTTCATTTTGTCCCAAGAACTGAAATATTACCTGTTCTGTCGACAGGGGGAGCCCGGTGAAGCCGGACCGCCCGGTATTGTGGGAGAGCCCGGAAAGAAGGTGAGGAGCTTTTTTGTCTGACTCCCAGATGTTTCTGGGCGACACATCGAAAGACCTACGACCTCGCCGAACCACGAGCTGAGAGAGAGTTGTGTATGTGCGTCGACAGGGTCCTCGTGGAGAGCGTGGCGAGAAAGGAGAGGCGGGACAACCTGGACCGGGTGGTACCATCGGAGGACGGGGACGACCTGGAGACGACGGGCCCAAAGGAAACCCTGTACGACCCAGCACTCACACACACACACACACACACACACACACACACACACACACACACACAATTACCACACGGATCAATAACTTCAGATGGAGTTAGAGTATATAACCTCTGAAGCTCTGTGTTTTTCTCACTCAAGGGTCCGGTCGGCTTCCCTGGTGATCCCGGTCCCCCTGGTGAAGTCGGACCCAGAGTAAGTACCTCTTACTTATATGTCCTCGTCATTTTCTAACCATTTTGAAACATAATGGCGTAGCTGCCACTGCACAGTGACGGTGGTTTCAACCAAACCCACCTCACTTGGCAGTCTCTCGTTGCAGAGTTTGCATGTTCTCCCTGTGCGTGGGTTTTCTCCGGGTGCTCGGGTTTCCTCCTGCAGTCCAAAAACATGCATTTCAGGTTAATTGGTGACACTGAAATAAATTGCTCACAGCTCTGAACGTCTCTTTGTGTCTGATCACAATCAGTCACAATCATCAATATAAAAGATGGAGGAGCGGATTGATGGATGGATAATGTAGATATGACGGGTATAAACAGTGTGTGAGACATCTCTTAATGAGATGATGACATCACTAAAGGTAAAGAGAAAAAAACAACTACTTGCTTTTGTCTTCAGGGCCAAGATGGCGCCAAGGGGGAGAGAGGAGAGGACGGTGAAGCAGGAGAATCTGTGAGTCAAAACTTGCAGCAATGCAGGTTTCGTAAATTAAGTTTGTTTGCTTTTAAAAGTTTTGCAGTCTCATCAACTTTGTTGCTCTGCTTCCTACTGCAGGGCTCCCCGGGACCTCCTGGAGAGAACGGACCTCCCGGCCCACTTGGAAAGAGAGTGAGTTTAATGCCCATGTCATCAAATTACAGCAGTTTAATGTAAATAACAAGAAGAAATGTCTTGAAGATTTGTTAGTTTTGCCTCACTTTGTGTAAAGAACAGGTTGGATTAGTTAATCAATACAAATCATGAAGTACATATTTTCTTTTTAATCTTTTTTGGGGGTTTTTTTTATTCACCAGGGTCCTGCGGGAACCAGAGGACCGGAGGGGCGTCAGGGCGAGAAGGGAACCAAGGTGAGTCCAGAGGTTTTTCTAGAAAGTGTTTCAGCTCCATGATGCTCTGCGCTGCAAGTATCTCATAAAGACACAACATTTATAAATCAATTGATGTTTGATATTTACATCGAACACCGTCGTCCTTTAAGTTCAACCCTCTTACCACAGTCAGACTGTCGCAGCGAGCAACAAAGAGAAAACAGAGAACCCATATTTTAAGAGAATAGAAAAGTTTGAACAGAAGCCAAACACAATATGAGGAATTTGTTTTGATGACATTGATGCAACATAGCAAGATTAAAAAAAGGAAAAAAAATGCAAACTAAATGATTGAAGTGTCGAGGTGGGATTAGGGGAGGATATACTTAGAATTTCTTTCATTAAAACTGAAGCTAAAATTAAGAATTAACGTTTTGTTTACATCTATAAATCTTATATTGCAACAAGTGACTGAACAGAAAACCTAAACTAAGTTAGATAAATACAACTTAACATGGATTGAAGCCAACCAATAGAAGTTGTATACTGAAACACTCCTGTCTTGTCTTGATTTCATTATATCCAAAAAACTGTTATGATCAGTGTCTCATTTATTTATTTATTGATATGAAATGGGATCAGTGAAATACTTCATTTCAGTTTTTGACAAGATTTTTTTTTCTCCTGTGATTTTTATCAGCCGTTGTAACATTTACGCTCCTATCTAATGCTAATATATAATTCTGATCATAGTGACGGATATTTCTTGTCGGGTTATTAACAGGGAGATCCAGGTGCAGTTGGCCCCCCAGGAAAGACCGGTCCCGTCGGCCCCCAGGGTCAGCCAGGAAAACCAGGAACGGAGGGTCTCCGAGGACTGCCCGGATCAGTGGTCAGCTACGTTCCTCACTTATTTGTGCAGCAGTACTGAGGAAGTGTTTGTTGTGTGGTGGCTTCAAGCTGAATGTGTGTTACTGTGTTTCAGGGTGAGCAAGGATCTCCAGGACCTGCTGGGCAGAAAGGACCACCTGGACCTCTCGTAAGACTTGTACCTGTTCCGTGTTAGTTTAGGTTTCACCCGCACGGCTCACATCGCCATGGAAACACACTGTGAAGTCAGTTTCGGTCATTTCACTCCTTCTCTCTTTGTCTCCTTTGTTCTGCACCACCAGGGACCCCCTGGTCTGCCTGGTCTGCGTGGAGACCCCGGTGCTAAAGGAGAGAAGGGACACCCAGGTCTTATTGGACTTATCGGACCTCCAGGAGAGCAGGGAGAGAAAGGAGACCGGGGTCTGCCTGGGCCTCAGGGATCCAATGGACCCAAAGGAGAGAATGTGAGCTTGATCCTATGTTATGTCACTTTGTATGTTAAGTTACCTTCATTCTGACAATGACGTTTGAAAACTGTATTCATTGTTGTCTTGTGTTTTTATTTAGGGGATGCCTGGAGGAACTGGACCTCTTGGCCCTGCTGGTCCCCCTGGTTTGCCTGTGAGTCTCTGAACCGCAACAAGACGGCGTCCATCTTTCTCCTCACTGTCAGCTGGTGCACTAAAATATCTTTGAGTGTCATTGTCATAGAATTAAAGCCTTCTTCCGTTTTCAGGGTCCTCAAGGTATCAAAGGTGCTAAGGGATCGAGTGTGAGTAAACAGCTCTGTTAATGCTCAAGTGTTCACACACTAAGTGTTGAGTTGGATTTCGTCATGTGACGCTTCTGTTCTTCTTCATGTTTTTAGGGAGGAGCCGGTCCAAAGGGAGAGAAGGGAGTGCAAGGACCTGCTGGACCTCCTGTAAGTCCACTCTGCTCACTTGTTAGAAAGATCCATAGTCTAGATTCCTACTTGCTGGCTAATCCATGATGTGAAATGTTTGACCAGGGCCCCCCAGGTGAGGTCATTCAGCCCCTGCCGATCCAGAGGAGTCCCAAGTCAAAGCGCTCCATCGACGCCAGTCAGCTGCTGCCCGAGTCCGACGGCAATGTTCCCGCCTCTGACGCCGCTGGCACCGAGTACATGATGGGCAGTGAAGGCATGGAGGAGATCTTTGGCTCCCTCAACTCTCTGCGGCAAGAGATTGATACCATGCGATTCCCTCTGGGTACTCAGGACAGCCCGGCACGCACCTGCCAGGACCTGCACCTCAGCCAGCCAGACCTCAAAGACGGTGGGAAAATCATCATCGTGTATATATATATAATGTAGAAGACGAAGCTTTGAGTTTTTTTGGTTTTTTTTGTCAATATGAGTTAATGTACTTGAGAAGATCAAAATACACTAATGCTAAAGTGATTATTCTTCACACGTATAGCATGTTCGGTAGCCTCTGAGATCCGTGTTGAAACCTCTGTCTTGTTGTCTTGTTGCCTTCTGCAGGAGAGTACTGGATCGACCCCAACCAGGGCTGCTCCAGAGACTCCTTCAAAGTCTTCTGCAATTTCACGAATGGAGAAACTTGCCTTCATCCCAGCAAGAGCATCAACACGGTCAGTCCAGCAAATCAGCAACTATACTGGAAAACACTCTTTTTATGAAATCTCTTTAAACTCCGAAATACTCCTTATGATAGTGAATATGTGATCACGATAGCACGAGTAGATTCACAGAAAAAGTCTCCAAAAACTAAAAGGATTGTTTCTCTCAGATCTTTGAAAAAACTACACTGAAGAGAAATAAACAGAGTTGAACTCAGCTGAAAAGAACTTGTGATTGTGGTTGCAGGTGAAGATGAGTTCTTGGGACAAAGAGACTCCGGGGTCTTGGTACAGCCAGTTTTCCACCGGTAGTAAGGTCAGTAACCTGTGAAATAACAACCAGCTTCAAAACTCTGTTATTAGTGCTTATCTTCTTTTTTTCTCACATTTTCTTTCATTCATCATTATCTCTTATCTTTTCTATGTGCTCTCCTTCCTTTTCACTCCACCCATTATCTCCTTGTCCTCCTCACATGACCCGCTCTGCCCCTCCTCCCAGTTCTCCTACGTGGACTCCAGCGGCGAGCCCGTGGGTGTGGTGCAGCTGGGCTTCCTGCGCCTCCTGAGCGTCCAG
>OMNM01000745.1:0-16915 GCA_900302745.1 Parablennius parvicornis
GTCGAGGCCTTGATTTTCTTTTTTGATGAGACTAAAATCACTGTCATTACTCATTGTGACTTTATGAGTGCAGAAAATAGAAAATTCTTTATCATGGTTTGTTCAGGGACAACATTTTCCATTATTTTTTGGAAGCCTTCATCTTCAACAGTCAAATGGAAGCAGATCTTGCAAAATCATTGTCCAAATGAGCTGCTTTATCTTCTCTTGCCAGGTGTTATTACAGGCATCTTTGTGTAAACAGTTAATATTCAAATGCTTGAGCATTTTTCTGGTGGAGATGAGTCTTTTTGTTTTAATTTTTTTGAAGGTCTCGATAAACGCACTGCAGAACCATGTTGGTGTTGACATCTTTCCAACTTCTTGCCATGTTGCTTTAAATGTTCAGTTTGCATGAGCGTCTGAGAAACACAACAAATAAACAAAATATGGCGTCACACACACACATGCTTTACCTCTTGAAGTCATGTATTTATTCAGGGTTGTTGGCTAGTTATTGTTGTTGACACTTTGCTAATAAAGTGCAGGGATGTATGCAGGTGGGCACCAGACTTGACCCGAACATGTCACATGGGTATTCTAAAATCTGATAGAAGCCAGTGTTAAACTTTTGAAACTAATTTTAAACCAGAGCTGGGAGCGTTAAATGTTTTGCTAATGCATTTACTAATACAAGGACAACTTTGGTCAGTGACGTTTAAGTGTGGACTCAGTAAACTATGGTTGAGTATGTTAATGGAGGTAAGCATTTAATGCATAATGTTTCCATTTGCACTCTCTGGTTTAGTGTATTTTCAAGTGCTTGTTTATAGAAGCTTAGCGCCCTATGATGTCCCTCCTTACTTCACTATGCTGTACTCTACTTGCATTTAACTAACTGTTAAGGGACGCAAAGTAATTATTTCCTTCCCAGTATTTGCTTCAGGAGTACTATTTGTTAAATGAAATGTCTCTATATCTGTCAGTAACGACTATAAGCACATAAACTTCAATTCATTGATGCAAGAGTGTACGAATAATTCTAACGGCATAATAGCACCCTGTCTCATAACAATGACAATGAAAGAGTGATGGACCATTACATAAATCATTTAGTGCCAATTGTCTCTCAGTGTAGTGTCTGAAGAGTCCATGGTTAATAGTGACTACATTTCAGTGACATTACATTCACTGTACATTTTACCGTCTGCGTGCTGAACAGCGAGGGTTAATCATACCGGCTCGTCGTTCCCCCTCTGCAAGCTTCTGTCTACAGCAATAACCCTAATGCTGGTAATTATGGAGGAATGAAAGGCTCACTGGCTTTGTGGATGAAGATTGGCATCTAGATGGATGTCGGAGTGGACGAGGAGAGGAGGAATTGGGGCGGTTCATCAATATGACGAAAGGTGAGGCGGAGCAGTCACGACAAAGGGTTGAGTGAAGACCCACATCCACACAGAAGTCAGAGCTACAAGGGTTTTTTCTTGGACTAATGGTGACACATAACACTGTAAGGGCCAGCGTATTGCTATAACTGCCAGGAAAATTCATTTGATTGTGGTTGGAGGGAGAACAGGTGTTGTTATCCAGTAGCTTGCCCCAGGCCCTGCACGCACCATTGAGCACCTCAACCTGAGCACAGCAAATCAATCTACTGTATGAAAATCTGCAGCCCACAGTAAAGCCGCAATAAGACAAAGTTAGAATACCTTCTATCGGGCTGTTGTTGCTTCATTATCTTGAGTGAGGCCAAGTTACTAGAACAACTGACAATACGTGCCTCAGGTGTTAGATCAGAAAGCTGAATGTGAAATGTTTTCATATTGTTATTTTTAGTCCATCAATAACTGTCAATACAAAAGTGATGTAGTTAGCACTCAATCATCCCTGGTTTGAATCGCTTGAGCTCTGTGGCCTGCATGTTCTCAACCTGTACATGCTTGGGATTTCTCATTGTACTGTAGATGGGTGTGAATGTATTTGATTTATATTTCTGTCCTGAGCACCCTGTGAACTGAGTTGAATGAAAGGGTATAAATTATATAAAATCAGCGGATAACAATCCATGAAATTTCAATCTGGCTGTGAAGAAATTTCATGTCAGAATCAATTATTTGGAAGATTACAATGCTCATGTGTACAGCTGCATTACACTCAGAGTAAAGCTTTGTTTGAATAATATTTTTCAGTCTATAATGACAGTACAGGCACATACACATGCACAAATCAATTTTTATGTTCTCATTGAGCATTTGAGTTTTCTCCAGATATCTGGATCTGTGATGGATTGACGACCTGTCCAAGAGTTGACCCTACCCTTCACTCAATGTCAGCTGATATTGGCTGACATAACCTCTGATCCCAGGTTGAATAGAACAAAGGTAGATGAATGACAACAAAACCAACCTATGACATTTAAGCTGTCAAAATTCCATCCCGGATATTTATGATGGACTGGACGCACCGTAGAACTTATTTAAGTCTCGTGATGTAGAGTAACGGTGTGTAAAGTGGCTGTACTGCATGTGAACGTAATCATTTGACTCTGTCCTTGTTACTCATGCAGAACAAAATCTCCTCATGCTCTGCGGCAAGATTAATGGCACAGAATTAGCCTTAATTTATCATGCTGTCTCACTAGCTCACTTTGTATGTGTGAGCTTGAGCCCTGCATCAAAGACAGTCCTGAAGCCACTCGATAAACAAATAAGTGATTGGCCTCTTATCATTCTATAGTAAGGCACAAACAAAGAGCAGCACATAATTGAACTGCTGTCCTTCGCAGGCTTCTGATCAAAAGGTCTTCATTATGACGTTGAGAAATAGCTGTTTGTTTTCACCACAAAAGAAAATGTGGATTTACATAATTAACGCTGACGCTTGCAACCATCACTTGATTGATTTTTTTTTTTTTTTAATTTTAGGATAGATTTGAGACCTGTCAATACATGTTGGGCTTTTAATATTCATGAAATGTTTTACAATAGCACAGGGGAGCTTGCAACAAGCGACTATTTTATTTATTTATGTTTCAAAGAACAGGCATTGCCAGTGGCATCACAACAGCATAATCAACTTTTCTGATAACCACTTTTCAGGTACAGGTCCAAGTGATGTGTTCCTTCAGGTTAACTTGTTATAGTAAAATGAGTTTCTGTCTTCCCACACTAGCCCACGCCTCACATGTACCGTCCGCTGATGCTCTTCTCAGTTTTATTCTTTTCCCCTCCTCACTGGACCTAATGTCAGGTGCCTTTTTACTTTGAGCTTGCTAGTTTTCTCAAGTTAGAATAGAATAGACATTTTATTTACCCGACTTGTGGGAAATTAACATGTTGCAGCAGCAGTAAGTTAAAAAAATAAATATAGACAAAATAGACATAATATACGAAATATACATATTGAAAGGCACGGTAGAGTGTGTAAGGGAGGTAATGTTATAAATAAGAATCGTTGACCAGGGTTTAAAAACACAACACTGAAAAGGAAAAGTGACCTGTGCAACATGGCATAGTTATCATTGATTTGGGATAAACAGTAATGAGTCCAGGTTATTGTTGGCTCAGGCTGGTGTTGTACAGCCTGATGGCAGATGGAATGAAGCTCCTTCTTGCATTGTGGGAACCGCAGTCTGCTGCTGAATGAGCCGGTCAGGGCTCCCACAGTCTCATGAAGCGGGTGAGAGGGATTGTCCATGATGGATGTCAGCTTGGCCAACATCCTTCTCTCACCCACCTCCTCAATGGAGTCCAGGGATGATGCGCAGGTGGTTTTGTTCGCACCAGCAGACAAAGGAGGTGATGACCTCTCTGTACTCCTGGTCGTCCCCCTCCGACACACGTCCAATGATGGCTGTGTCATCGCAGAACTGCTGGAGGTGGCAGCTGTTGGTGTTGTGGGTGAACTCTTATGTATAGAGTGTCAACATGAACGGGGAGAGCAATGTACCCTGAGAAGCCCCGGTGCTACAGACAACCACATCAGACACACAGTCCCGGAGCCTCACGTACTGCGGCCTGTCGGTGAGGTAGTTGATGGTCCATGCAACCAGGTGATAGTCGACTCCAGTTACCTCTTGCTTCCCCAAGAGCAGTTCTGGCTGGATGGTGTTGAAAGCACTGAAGAAGTCAAAGAACATTACTCTCACAGGGCTCCCGGTGTCCTCCAGGTACGAAAGTGACCGGTGCAGCAGGTAGATGACAGCATCATCCACACCGATGCCCGGTCTGTGCGCTAACTGTGACTTTCTATTCAAAGCTTTGTTAAATTCAACAGTGTTCGCATTAATTATTACTTGACTTGTGTTTTATTGTATTTTGATAATCATGTCTGTAAATATCTTGCAGGTCACATCTACCTTACGTCTCTCATTTTTGCCCCCCGATATGGATATCAAGCATTCCCACTCCTTGTGGGATTTCTGTTTTATAGCAGTACTCAGTATATATCTGTATTTAGTCTGATCATATACGGTATATATTCAATGCATAATTAAGGATTCTCTAGACTAAAAGAATGGAATATGATTTTGTACGGTATTGCACTTGATTCTCTCCCACAAATGAACACATATTCCATTAAAAACTCGCATCTTATGGGTGCAGTTGGGTATTTCACTCCAATTATAGTCTTTTGTCATCTTTCTCTTTCTTTCTAGGATAGTGTAGCACATACATAAGGCACATGTGTGTGTGCGTGTTTGCAGCCTCTGTTGCCAACTGTATAGCCATTCCTCTCACATACTCCACATGTGAGAAGAAGAGCATATGGAGCCTGTGAGACTTTCAATAAATGTTGACGTCTCCCAGGCCGCCTATGGAGGCTGTGCTGTGTTTGTCCATTCAGGGCATCTGTATAAACACTGTCGGTGCAACATCAATACGAGGACATTATTCTCGGGAAATGGAGACAACAATTGCAATGGATAAAAACATCCATCCATCTTTATATAGCCTTTAATCGCCACATCGCAAAGCAGACACAGAGAGAGGGACGCACGAATACACCTACATTTAATGAACAGCAAATGCATGTTTTTACACTGAGACGTCGTCGTAGTACCTTGGGGAAGTCCACTCACATAGGGGCAGCATGCAAATTTAGTACAGAAAGTCACCCAAGCCCAACCATGTTTGAATGGGGGGATTCTCACTTTGAGGCAACGGTACCAACTACAACATCATTGTGCGACATGATTTTCCCCAGCACATCTTTGCAAATGATCCACCGTGATCCTAACATGGATTTTTCACACAACACTGCAACTTAGATTTAACATCTATAATCTTGACCAGATTATAAGAATGTAAAATATACTTTCCAATTTCTGCCATCTTTGTTTATTTATTATAGAAAATTGTGGTGTTTTAATCTTTCATCTTTCATGAATCCCAAATCAGACAATACCTCTTTGAGAAAAAGATCTGCTTACAATTTGAATGGGTCTATCTTTTCCTTGGGTTTAGAACAACCTGCTTTTTTTTCTTTGTGCAGGTGTCTGACGATTCATCGGACTCCCCGGAGCCGGGGCCGGTCACATGCATGGAGCCCTTTATGGTGCGGAGGCTGTCCTGCCGGACTGTCCAGTTGCCTCCTCTGGCCTTCAGACAGGCGGAGCAGTACTACTGTGATCGGAAGCCAGAGTCGGACACAGTCACAGTCCCACCGAGGCCCACCACACTGCCATTACGCACACCGCCAATCATCGCCATCACCTCCGCTGACACTTGCAGGTAGGATGATGCAGGTCTGCTTATCTTTTCACCTCCAAAGTGTCTGTTAATGAAAGGGGCCTGTTACTATACATGACATGGAGTGGTTTTGTGGGAGATGGACCAACTCAATAACTTATCATGTGGTAGTTGGTCTTTTAAAGAGTGACATTTATTATAGTCATAATATCAACAAGTGTGATCATACATATGATGGAAGACTAACTGAACTGTCAGTTTCCATCTGCTGGGCATTCATACTCATGAATACAGAATTTTGAATATGAAAGGAAGTGCATTGAACTAATGTCAAAATTGTATTTAAATAATCGATTGATCAGAGGGAAATTTTCTTATGGAGGCTCAGTCACAGATGGTGTCACATGAGGCCAAAAGAAAGAGCACCATTATGTGGAAAACGCACAAATACATTAACAAACTACACTCAAGTGTTTGTTTTCATTTTAAAATGTGTCATTAATGCAATGCTCGAACATTGTTGCACTTAATGTAGCAGTTTGCAAAAGACAGCTCTTACGATAATTATTGGTCTCTAAGCAATTTTTAGGAGGGGAAACGTTAAGTAATAGACGCACACTAGCTTGTCACGGCACATAGAGAAACTCGGTAGAGTCTATGTGAGGAGACAAAATGGATAAACTGGCGAGGAAGCAATATATCATAAAGATAACAGAAATATTTCAAATCAATTGGGGAAATCTTACACAAGGCAGACACCATGATGACCAAGGAGAACTTGTACGCTCTGCATTGTAACTTTGTGAACCAGGATTCACACTGCAGCAGTATAATGAGCATACCCCCAGAGTTCTGCATGGAGAATGCTTTATGACTCATGGTGACTTCTCTCTCTCTACTGTTAATGAAGCAAATGGTGTGCACACAAAGTAATAACATCTTCTGACATTCAAGTGCCTTTTGCTCAAACTGTAAATCCGATATCATCATGTTGAAAAATGCCAGATCGAATTGGAGACAAACTCAAACGGGAAATGTACTCGCTCAAATCCGATTTATAACTTTAATTGAATTCATGAGTGACTGTGAGAATTACACAAAAGGATGAGATTGAAACAACAATTGGAAAGGGACCCATATGTTGTTGATAATAAAACTCAGGGGAACAAATAATTAGCAAACATGGCTTGGGTTGAAATGTTTGTTGGCTGGAGCTCAGATGGTAGCGAGGGTCATACGTCATAAATTGGGAGATGAAATATGTTTGTACGTCAGTCAGTGTCATCCCCAAAAAACAGACAAAAAACTATCAGTTGAAGATAATGTGAAATGAACAGGCTGTTGCTCATTTCATTTTAGTGATGCTCCACCTTTTGATATCATGCCTGTTTTCTGTGACATTTTTGCATAACTGCACTCTAAAGTTACATACATGCTCCAGTATATTGATGATGGATTACCAGTCCTATGCAACGTTTAAGTCTGCGAACTGAGTTATTGTCATGGAATCTAAAAAAAGTGATTGCAGCCTGAAAGGTGAAAAAAGAAAACACATCTTCATGATTTATGAGTCATTTGGCAGCAATGAAATTTATGCTTGTTGTGAAGTTGGCTAATAACATACATACCACAGGTATATAAATTGTGCCTGTTTGACTACATGCTCTTGAGTGTGACTCATCGAATATGAAGGACTAACACATTTCTCTCTGTCACCACTGACTCTCACGACGCTTCAAATTAAATGGCGCTTGGATTTCACCATTTGAAACATTATTAACAACATGAAAGCAGAAGTCACATCAAAATTCTGCCCCCATCTTTTTTGAAAAGAATGAAATCCTACCTTTAAGAACACAGACTTTTTTTCTGCAGTGGTTCAGAGGAATATGTTGCATGGCACAGGGTAAACATGCAGTTTATTTTTTCAATGGCTATCATTCATGATTTTTTTTGTGTAATGTCACACGCAGACAGTAGACGTTAGTCACCCTCATGTCGTGATTTATTTTTTCCAGTTTGATGCAGTGAATTCCATAAATGTCCTACAAATTTGAGTTTTGGTTTGGACCCATCAGCTTCTGTTGTGCTTGTAAAACATGACCACACCACAGCTGAGAGAGGCATCGCTCCTGATCCAGAAAGATGCTGGAGATTGAATCAGATGAAATGAGGTTTGGCAGAGAGAGGAAGCAAAGTCTTCTCCCAGCTTGAATCTCTGAGGGGAGTCAGAAACAAATGTTCCAGATTGCATTCTGTACGGGTGCTTGTCATCCAATAGCGGTGTTGCAATTTTACTCGGGGACCCGGCTGTAACCACACAGTCCAGAGTGGCAAAAAAAAAAAAAAAAAGATTTGCAGTGGCCACATCTGTACGCCAGTGGAATTTCCCTCTTGTCCTCGGTTAGTGTTGTGCATGAAAAGCATGAGAGAATTAGCTCATTGACTCAGAGAGTGGAACTCTGTTGTCTTGTCTTTGATCATGATGGCATACTTTGAAAGGCTTTGTATTGCACTCATGCACATTATGCTACTTGTGTGACACCTTTAATGGCTAGTCATGTGCCAGGAGTAAAAAAAAGAAAAAAAAATATTGTTTGTGACTTGCTCTTTTCTCTCTCTTCTTCCTGCAGCCAGACTTGTTGAGTGAATAAACAGTGGAGGAATAAGCAGTGAGGTACAGCCTATTAATAAGGCTGAAGCTTGTTAAAAAAAGGCTTTAATTGGAGAATATTTTATAAGGTGTTGTGAACACAAAGAGTGTCGCTGACTGGTAAACACCTTCACAGAAAGGAAAATAGCTATTGATACTAATTTACAGTTTCAAACATTTATTTCTTGCAAGTTTACACCTGTTTCCTCGGAGAAATGAAGTCCATGTGTTTGATTTTGAATGGATTGTCTGTTGGTTGATGCATTTGAGAAGTAAACTGTTTAGAAGATCTGCTGCTAACTGAAGAAACGTTGCTGGATATTATAGATTTTGACATTGTGATAATGCCAAAATATTCCAGACATTAGTTGTACAGCACTTTCTCTTTAAATCTTCTATGTGAACTTCTGGAAAAAAAAAGCTGTCTGAGTAAGAGTAGGGTGAAATGAAAAGTTTGAAAAGTGTTTGTGTGCCGGGTATTTTCAGTCATGTCATATTTCTTTCTTTCTTTCTTTCTTTCTTTCTTTCTTTCTTTCTTTCTTTCTTTCTTTCTTTCTTTCTTTCTTTCTTTCTTTCTTTCTTTCTTTCTTTCTTTCTTTCTTTCCTTTGATAATACTCCCCAGCCATAGTTTCAAAAGCCACAAGCCAAAGTGAAATCAAACGGTTTAGTAGTGTAATGCTCTGTGCTTGACAACATTTTTTTTGCTTTGATTATGTAACTGGTTTTTATTATGATTTATTGTTGCTAAGCCATCTCTGATGGTGGAAAGCTTTCCTATTTAACCATTATTCCTGTTCCATCATGTTATAACAACATCAAGCACAATTTCCCTGCTTTCATAACAGTCTTGTAAGTATGATCAATTAAAGACAGAAATGGACCTTTGGGAGGAAAATGAATGATGTTAAGACTTTTAACAAAGTCCATTCATCCTAACATTGCCTCAAGCGGGATTCATCAATAATTCAACCCAGCAGTGATGAAGAAATACCACATGAAAAGCTACCAAAGGGCATCTTTGAGGTGCATTTGTGACATTACATAAGTATGCAGGTTAATGAGTGTGCTTGCAGTATTGATGAGGGGGTGAAAATGATCATGCAAGGTAAATGTTTTCATCACTCTTCCTCATAAATTCAACATAAAATGGTGGTGATGCGCAGTAAACGTGAGTGTTACGTCCCATCTGTTTGTACGTACCTATGCCGACCGACCAATCATTCACAAATCAACAAAATGGACGGACTGAGGTACTAATTAACAGAAGTGACTTAAGATAAACAAAAAACAAAACACTTAATAGATCCCACATGGGGAAATTCAGTAATTGCAGACTTATAATATAATTTGGGTAAAAGTGTCTTCACTCAAATGACCTGAAAACAGCTTTACCACTCTCAATAGAAACATTAACTCCCTATTTGATCAAAACAACCTATCACTGTATTGATTTCCTAAACAGTTGAATGTCATCCCTGGAGTCCTCGTCAGGGATCAGTTTCAAATCAACAGATCACGTTTTTTTTCCCCACAAACTTTAAAGATACAAATTTACAAATTTCTCAAGTGATACCAAACCAATACAAGTGCTGTTTTCTTTTCATTAAAACGTATTCAATCTGAAACTGAACATGAGTTTGAAAATGAACTATATTTACCAATAAGTAAGAACACAGCAGTTAGTCAAACCTTTGCTAATTTTAATTACATCCCTAGAGGTTTATTAAAACTGCGTTGTGACCAAGAAACTGCTTAATGTGAATCAGTCAAGTGTGTCTGATAACCTGCTCTGTGTAATAAGGTCAGTATTGGAGCAACTGGGTGGTATCACCAATCATTGACTCCACTATACTTATCTCCTGGACTGTCCCATTATCCCAGTCTAATTAAACGCAAATAGAAACAAAAACATTCATGGGAATAAAATGAGAGGAGCATTAAGCTCGTGCTAATATATCAAAATATATGAATATAACAGTGTTGTCATCATGCTGATGAAGGCAGCTTTTGGCTTTAAGCACTCACCAGTGACAAATAAAGTGCAAGGTGTGCTAATTTGAAAGTAGGCAGCACATTGTGCGGTGAAGGTGACTCCCAATGCATGCCGTCCTCTCTCTAACCTTCTTTAGAGACAAAGCAGTGGGAAAGCGAAAGAAAATTAATAAACAGAATAAATTTCATATCAATTTTTGCAGTGTGTGGCATTCCGTTCTTCTGCACATGCTGTTTGCAGTGCATCCTAAAAGGGAGTATTTTTAACGACAGCAGGTATACTGTAAGTCCATGCTTAATGTGAACATGCCCGACACCTATGTATCTTTATTTGGTCACAATGTGTACCGCACTAGATCCATTACACTTAGCTGCCATTTTTCTTTTCAGTCACCTTGTTTCTGAGAAGATTACATTTCAGCTGTTATAGCAGGACAGATTACATTCCCCACACTGTTAGTTTCCTGAGTAATGGGCCTGAACTGCACAGGAAGTGCAAGGGAGAGGAAGGAAAGACAGCGGTCCTTCTTGATAGCTCTCTATCTGTGAAAATGATGACAAACAGATCAGAGGAGGGGAGATTTAACAGGGTGGCTGCATGTTTGCACTCCTGCACCCAGTGGACATCACAGGCACAGATGCCTGCAATATCTATGTTTGGTACCTGATGGTGAGCTCGCTTTTCACCTGCAGGTTGCGTAATTCTTCTATCCTGTTTATGTCCTAGACTGCAAAGAGTTTCGATAAAAAAAATAAAAAAATAAAATTGAAATCCTAATTGGCAACAACTCAAACCAATTTAGTGTTGAGATGTGATTCAGCCACCTGGCTTTCTGCACACTCCCACCTCCTGCTCCTCACTCTTGAAGGATTTCGGGGGGAGGTGCTTTGGGTGGGTCCCTCATGTTTAATGTATTACTCTGTTCCCTATATCCCGTTGACGCCGGAGCCTGCAAGGGACAAGAGAATCGGAGGATCTGTGAATGCCACGTCTGGTTTGGTTTTACCCTTTTTTGTGGTGCGTCCAGTTGAAAGGGAGCTGGGAGGGTTTTTTTTTTTTTTGGTGCTTTTGTTTTTTTTACAGAAGTTTGCACACTGTGGAGAGCCATTCGCTGGTTTGGACCGTCCTGAGCTGAACACCTCGCACTGCTGCAGCAATACAAGCACCTTGCAGAAATGGGCGTGTGCGGAGAGAGCGGAGAACACCGTGAAACCGGACTCCCAACAGTTTCTCCTCGTAGCTTTGACTCAGGGACACTTGTCCTGTCCACGCTGCAGTCCCAGAAGTCTTCCCCGTAATGCGTAAATGGAGTCATTCCTGTCTCTGCTCCTTTCCTTTGCGCACGACATTGTTGAACTTGAAGGAGTTAAACTCATTACGTGTAGCACACTGAGTAACTTAGGGGAGAAAAGTTGTAGGAATAAGTCTAATATTTAACACTTGAACTGAATATATAAGCAAAATCTTTCATAAAAAAAAACATGTATGTATATATTTTGATTTGAATCTTCTTACCTCGTGCGTTTCTGTGAACATATTGAAAACAAAATAAAAAAAATAAATAAACAAAACAACATAAACAACGACGTGGAGGCGTGGAGGATGGACCCTGCTTGCGGGAAAGTGGGGACGGCGTCTCTGGTCGCCGGCGGCGGAACCGGCGTGAGTGCAAAAGCGCCCAAACATCTGTGGAGGCAGCAGAACCAGGCGACGCTCTCTCCGCTCCACCACGCGCTGGTAGTGCGCAAGAACGACCGCGTGAGACAAAGAGGCTTTTCGGACACCGAGAGATACCTCAACCCGAGGAACATGGACCGGACCTATGCAGTGGACACCGGGCACCGACCCGGGCTCAAGAAATCCAGGATGTCGTGGCCGTCGTCCTTTCAAGGTCTTCGACGGTAAGGACAAAAGACAAACTGCCTCTCCTCGGCTTGTTTCTCTTTTCTTTTCTTCTTTTTTTTTAATCTCCTGCCATGAAGATGGGCGTTGTGCGTCTGACAGACGCGCCACAGCGGAGAAGTCCTTTGGCTCGATTTATTCTTAACTTTGAGGACGTTGTACTACGCTTTTCTTTTTTGGCGTCGCCTGTGCTCGACCTCTGTTTCACACCACTTTCTGGCCAAACATTTACGGTCCTAACAGTTACAGTAAAAAGAGACAAAACGTGTGCTTGCAGCCGATAGCCGAAAGCTTAAATAATGTATTATTACATACCTGCCTTCTTTGGATATTTTCATAATATCCCTATGCAAAAAATAATGGGTCTATGTTAATTTCCAGATAAATCTCTTTGAAGCTAAGTGTAATTGGAGAGGACTCCAGTTATCACAGGCAGTTGTGTTATTCCCCCCACATCCGGTAATGAAATTGTATCTGCTGCACTTACTGGGCAAACAAATAAGTCTGATATAAATCAGATATAGTCTTCGAATGAATGAAGGTCACAGGAATATTCATCTTCCTTACTCTGAACACATCACTTGCCAGCAGTCTCATTGTAGCTATGAGATAGTGGTCTTTGGGGAGTGATAGTACTTTAGTATGTCAAGTGTTCATGTTTCTAATTGACATCACAATCTGCTCTCTGAGGGATGAGGAGATATAGTGGGATGAGCTGTTTCTAAGATGAAAATGGAACAAAAAAATCTGACTCACCGCTTACAATATATATAATCCTACCACACATGTATGACAAGTGCGAGGTCTTTGGATGTCGCTTGTGCAGAGGCATTCAACTAAAGCACTTACTGTAGAATTGATTGTTTGTGATAACAACAGCCTCGGTGAGGAGTGTGTGCAGAAAAGCAGCTCCGCACTCAGACAGCTCGGGTGTGCGTGGAAATGTTTCTGCTCTAATTACTCACTTGTTCTGGGAAAGAAGGAGGGGGAATGAAGACCAAATGAAATCTGAGAAGGTCACCTCAGCTTCCTGGCTTTAGTGACCGTTGCAGATGTAGTGTTCTCTTGGTAGAGCTCAGTGCACCTTTTCTTTCTTCTTTATATTTTATAAATGTTGGTTTGGATATGAGTGATACGTGCCTGCAGGTCCGGTCACCAGTCAGCTTTAGAAAGTGTGCCGGCCTGTTGTGCTGACAGACAGAATGGTTGATGACTGTCAGAGTGGCAGAACAGTCACTCAGAGGAGAAGCAAGAGATGGAATGAAGGAGAGAGGAAGCAATGAATGCACACAGTGGTGTGCTGGACGAAAACACCACGGCGATGTGAAAATGTCACATTAGAACTGTATCGAAGCCAACATGTAAAAGAGGATATCGGAACAGCTCCGCCGAGTTTGCTTCTGAAGGAAAATAACAACTAGATTACCCAAATCAAATTTCACACAGGAGGTTAATTACACACGAGGCATATTGCAGTCCAGCATAAACGCCAACAGACTCATATATTGGTGTACAACACAGTTGCCTCCAGTTGGTTGTTATTCATTTTTTACTATCATCTACCACTGTTATACATTATAGGCCTTCTTTGAGTTTGGGTGTCATTTTACAATTGCCTTGTCTCAAAGGTGGAAATATCAATCGGAGCAGCCATTGTGCTTAGCAGTGCAGCTGTGAAACATATAGACTATATATTTTCCTATTTTTGTGTAAATTCATAGAAAGCCAAATGTTTTTTCCGGTCATATTGTGTCTGCCAAGCATCAGCGAGTTCCCCCTCTACCACTGATGTGCATCTCGGTATCTAATAGCTTTTCCACAGCCAATTCAAGTAAGTTATGGCTGCTTGTTAAAGAAGACAACCGGTTCTTGATTCAAATTGAAAGCTTTAACCTTTCCGATCAATCCGTGGCAAACACTGTATTATGTGGCACAAGTATTGAACATGTAGACTACAGGTGTAGATTGAAGCTGTGCATTTCATCGACAGTTGCATTTAACAATCCTGCAGAAGGTCGCATTCCCTCACATGAAATCAGCAATCAATTTCTTCCTGCAAGTGAGACAAACAAGACATATTTGTTGATTAAAACAGACACAAACAACTTCTGAGGCAGTGCCACAATAGAAAACTAATAAGAAGTGCCAGCTTTATGCTCAACACATACAGTTGATATCAATCTTGTGTATACAGAGAGACAGCAGATCTCTCCCTGAGAGGATTGTTGACGTTGTTGGACGTGCCCAAGTGGCTGGTCTGGCACAAGGTCCGACTCCCCCCAAGGTAAAACACATCACCCGAATGTGTCACATGCAGACTGTGCCCGGTTATTGCTTCAGGCTTCTGCGAGACCTCAGCAAAAATCTGGAGCATCCTTTGATGGGGAGATGGCGTTTCTCCCATTCCTCCTCTGCTGCTGCTGCTGCTGCTTGCTTGTCCCTGCCATGGGGAGGGGGGGGGTTCTTTATCTTTGGAGATGTCCATGAAAAATAGGGTCTTGATTTCTTTTCTCTTCATCCAACTGCAATCAAGGGTTAGAGATTCAGTGGGTGGAAATGTCAAAACAGACAACACTGAAACATGTAAAGGAGGAAGGAAAGGCCAAAGGATATCAATCTGTTTTTTAAAACATTTTTCATCCCCTTACCAGTCTGTTATGAACCTGGGGCCCAGGTGATATATTTTTTTCCTCGCCTTAGCCTCGGTTTCTTTTCTTTTCTTTTTTTTTGCTACTATGAAGCACAGCCCCCTGGCTATGCCATTTTCTCCCTGGGGCGTTGGTGAGTGAGGGAGGAAGGGATTGCTTTTGGGTGTGTGGCTATATATATAACACATTACAGCCGTAATCACAGTCATACGGCATCGGCTGTAGCAGCACTGTCATGCAGATCTACTGTACAGCTGCACTTCCAGGAATGTGAACAACATCTGAGGCACTAACGAACACTACGTGTGGTACTAAACTTTCCATTAGTAGAGATTAGCATCCGACATGGTGTAGCTTGTGTAATCAAATGGGTCATGAGTGATGCTTTGTGACTCCGTGAGATTTTCTGCTGTGTTTAGTGTCACTGAATGAAAGGCAGTCAGAACTGGCAATTACAAAAATACCATCAGTGTCTTATCAACTTGCTCATTTAGGACAGAAAAAGGAAGGTGTACTGAGCACACTCTTCACATGAGGTTTATTACCTATTGACGCTTTGACATTTTTAGCTTCTGCATTAGGAAACAACTTGTCTATCCGTGTCAGGGAGAAATGTCAGTTTTACTCTGTCAGGTATGAAAGGAAGTCACACCTACCTGGCAACTACTATATGTCAGAGAGGCTACTTTCACAGATAGCAGTACTGAGGACCAGATCATTGATAAACCAGGCACACAACAAAGATTGTGATGGTAAATGTCAAGTTAATACTAATATTCCAGGTGTAAAGAATTGTAAAAGAATCTAAAGGTTGCTCAAAACAGTAAGTACAACATTCAAGAGAGTACGTACTGCATAAAGAGCAATAATCATATGATGTATGTGTGGCATGAGAGAAGTCATGCAAAAACTGCTTGGTAAGATGCGGGATCAAAGTGTTTCATTTTCTTTCAGTCAGTGAAATGAATATCACTGAAACATCCATAACAAACCATGTAGGTTTCTGCCACTTGGCAGCTTCTCAGAATCCATTAGCAAGACCATGCCACTTGCTGTCAGTGTTTCATTAAGTCTGCCAGTCGTTCTTGTATGTATTGCAATTAGGAGGGCGACATTCTATAACCCCTATTCAGCTCTACGGTTAACTAACCTCTATTGCACATACAGACCTGTGCAAATGCCCTATTGGGCTTTTTTTCATTCCAGACATGGCCGCATTTCTATTATTAAAGCTCTTCCTTTATACCTGATGCCTGGTAATACATAGTTGAAAGTGGATGTGGTAGGATTGTGACGGGGACTACCCCTCTGGAATGCGGTTGCCATGAGCACATTCTGTGAATCCTAGAACAAACGTTATTGAATCTTTACATGACTCTTTAAACTCTTAAACAAAAACGTAAACACCCAAGGTAGGAATATGTGTTTTTCAGTTTTTCACTGATATGTATTTATTATTGATCATAAAAAGTGTGAGTATGCATGCTGTCTCTACTTTAACACTACCATAGATGTTGTCTATTAACGCACACTGGAACAAGGAAGCACAGAAATGCAGTGACAGCTTTATTTGCCTCTGATGCTCTCCTGTAGTGCCTGAAGTGACAACACAAATCTGTTTCACTGAATGCCAGCAATTTTCACGTCACCGTGAAGGCAGTGGTAGCGCCAATTGTCATTGTTTTGAGGTTAAGAGTGACAACACCGATTGACTATTACATAATCCATCTATGTCCAATAAAGGATGTAAAACATTGTTTGGTTGGAAAAAGGTAGAACTGCACGCTCGGTTAGTAATTTCTTTTGCCAAGGCAAATATCATTTTAAATTAGTGTCAAACAACGGGGAAAAAAATCAATGCTCATTGTGCACATTCATTATTGTACAGTCCTGCTGATACACAGGTCCTGTGGGATTCTGCTTATGGAACAAATTCATCCAGTTTCCAGACCAAACAGTGTCCAATACAAAACCACAGGACACTGTCTGTGACTGGCTCTCGGAAAACATTATTACTTCACAAAAAAAAAAAAAAAAAAAAAGTGA
>OMNM01000745.1:37323-49941 GCA_900302745.1 Parablennius parvicornis
GGACATCATTCTGTGGGTCTTGGCTTGGATACGTTTAACACTCCAAATGAGGAGCCTCTGTTGTGCACTTTTCCTCAGCTCAGCAGTCCTGTCCATGATCCTGCATGCCAAAAGCTCTTTTACTCCTTTCAGTGCCACGCACAAAGACGCTGCAGCTTTCAGGCTTCTCTTTCTCTTCTTGTTTGTGTTTCATTTGAAGTGCGAGCAAGGCTAGGGGGCACAACCCAGACTCAAGCTGAGGGATTGAAGAAATAAATAATATTTATGACTGGTTTTGATCCCCACATTTGTTTGTGCTTTCTGGAGTGAGAACATTGAAATGGTCGAGGCTTTGTCTTGTCTTAAACATTTTCTCGTTGTGCTTTTTATTGCAATATCGCACTGCTTGACGTACCAGAACAAGCTGGTAGAAAACCAGCAAGGAGGACACTGTGAAGGCTCTTCTGATTTTCCGAGTGTGAGCCAAACAAGACAAACAATTATTGCAGATTGTTGAATTAGGAAAATTGCCAGACTGGGGCTTTTCTGTAATCCGAAACTCGGGCAGCACTTCTATTCGATCCATGTAAATGTGATTTTCTGTGGTCAATATAATCACCCAATGGTAAAAACAAATGGAATTATGAAGGGAGAAAAAGCCACATCTATATATTTGAGAGAGATGCAAAGCATTTTCACAAACGTGGCCTCAAGCAAATCACATGAAGAAGTTATGCCTCTGTCAAAACCACTGTACATAGATGTAGTACTAGACTATACATCAGAGAAGTCCAGTGAGAGCTACAGTTGTTTGAAGTAGTAAGATATGGCTAAATATCCGATAGCCATATGCCAGCAGAGATTAAAGTCAAGAAGATCCGATGTGACTCTTCTGTAACGAGCATGGAGAAAGATCAGGGGAAGTCTGGGCATGGAGGAAGGAGCTCGAGTGTTTTTCCATCAAGAACAAGTGTGAACATACTGTACAACCTATCATCTCTGTTTAGTCAGTCACCAGCCTTACCCTGTAATCTTACAGATGTTTACTTTGTATTGTTTAACATTGAGGCTTTCGTACCATTTTCCACTTAATTTCCAATCATTTCGTGCCGTTTCATTTGAAACTCCAAGACTTTTAACCAGAGAGGAAGTTTCTTTCTCCTTTAAAATTTATTGGTTACTCTTGCAGCACTATTCAGTTTGGAAGTTTAAATCCCCAAGTTTTCAGAGGAGAAGTTTTCTCATTTTTCTTATTTTATTGAATTTAATTTTTTTTATACCAGTTGGTGACCACTCACATGTCTCTAGAGAAGGAATGAAGACATTTTCAGAGTAAGTGGTACCGCTTGGCCACTCGGAGGTCAAGTTAGACAGCCCTTAACACATGTGGGTGGGAGAAGACCCTTAATGGGGTTCTTGGTTTGACAAGGGAGCCTCAGTTCCACAGGAGACACATCAATGCTGGAAACCCGTGCATGTCCAAGCAATTGCCTTTGCCTTTATATGATTTGGCTCAAATGCAGCTTATCCAAAATGTCAATATCTGAGACCCTAAATATAACGTTTAACATTTTGGACATGTGGTTATTTGCTTTATTGCTTGGAATTAAATGCAAAAATCGATATTTGTCTTGGATAAAGCAAGCATATTGATCTTCACATTTAACTCCCAGCATCATATTGGATTCTCTTTTTAAAGAAGGCAACGTTTAAGGCTTGTTCTTATGTCAGATGTCCTTATGCAAAGAATTATATCTAAGGATTTTAGAGCTCACTTGTGGATATTATTCAGCCTTGTTATAAATAAAATGTATCTGTCAAATAGATTAGTGGTACATATCACATTTAATGTGGCCTTATGGGCAAACCAAATGCAGCAAAAACTTTTGAGTTTTTTCAATCACATTATTAACTCTTTCTCTGTGTCTAAATTTAAATACAGCTCCTTAGCAGAATGTAATCGAATGCCCCAAATACAATACATTTAGACCTTATTCGACAACATGTAGAGGGATGTTATTTTCATTATGCTATCTGTCCTCTATCTATCCACCATATGGATCCATTGTTGTGATGAAGTTGATCCCAGCTGAGAAAATCTTCAGCTGAAGACTAATATTATAGAGGGCAAAATTACAGCAGTCCTGATTGTGATCAGTTGTTGGAGTCACTCAACACGCTTCTGTTCAAACTGAAAAGAAAGAAGTGAAGAGGCACAACAATGGAGAGGAGACCAACACTTTTCCCCCACACCCCCACCCTGGTCTCCCTCTGTTACTGTCAGGCTTAGACAGGGTCACAACATCCACGCCTGCTGGGGCCACAGCACTGACAGAGCACATGTTGGGATGGGAAATGCGGATAGAAGAGACCCGAGAGGAACAGTGGGAGGCAGAGTGGGTAATGCTGCTCTCTGAGGCCCCAAGGAGTCGGAGGCTACAGCAGCTCTGTGGCAAAGCAAAAGGAGCAGGACAGCTGCTGCTCTCAAAGTAACAAGGTGATGTGCAGACAGTGAGCACAGTGCTGGTTCTGTTGCACGTGCAAATGTGTTTATGTTTTGAAATTGGTTTAAAATATCTGTGTTGACGTTGGGATATTATCATTTATGAAACCCATTATAGAATGTCCCAGATGAGTCGATGCTCCATCTTTCAGTGGATAAACATTACATATGTTATCATATTTCTGCCTCAAGAGAAATATGATCCTCTAAAGTGGGCGGAAGAAACCTGTCTTCTTCAAGGCCTCCCAGCAGGCCCATTCATTTTATAGATTACCTTCCCATGACAGCAGGTGTGATGCATGCACGCATGCACGCACACACGCACACACACCACACTTTCAATATCGCAGACTTCTGGTCATCTTTTTTCTTCTCCAAAGTTTTAAAAAAACACTTCTCAATGCAAGTGTGATATAAAACAATTGCTGTCAGAGGTGCAGTGGAGTGAAACGTATCTGTGATGATTTCTTTGAACCTCAAAACGTATCGCAAATTGCCCTTCTATTATCTTGCATATTGTCATCTTGTTCATACTCCCGAGCATTCGAAACTGAAGCTTGTACAGGTAAACCAGCAACAAGATATCTATCATAATCATTTATATTTTTGGCAAACAGTAGTCTGATTTTCACTGCACAGCATTCGCTCGTCTCCAATCTTCAAATCAGTGAATGTGCAGCCAGCCGAAATGTGCATCATTAGGTGAAATCACGTCTCGTATCTTTCAAGTACAAAATGTTCTCTGTACAACTTACAGGATGATATCAAAACACTGCTGATGAGGTGTTGTTACCAATGTACTTATGTACCACTTAAAATAAGAAAGCTCAATTAACTGGCTGTTCTGGGTCATGTCATTGTATTTTTTATTTATCAAGCACCGCAGATAATCATGGAAGATCAAGATATTTTAAAGTCTGTGCACACAGAGCCAATTGATGGATAAGAGATTTATATAATGCCAAGTTTTCAGATGGGTTTGCTTTTTAGTGTTTCCAGAAGACACCAGAGGGAACAGCTAACTTGACTGAGATGAGTTGCTAGATGTAAACTTCAGTATTGTTGTCTGCAGCATGGAGACGGTTGATCTCCAGTTGATGCATTATTATTATTATTGTTTTATTTAATTTTTTTAATCATCGCAATCCAGTGTGATGTCTTTTATGATTTCAGCACAGTTTTGTAAAATGATCACGTGTGGAGCTATGAACAGAAATCAAAACTTGTGAATATTTGAATGAACTGTCATCAACGGGATTATTTTACTGGAATTGGGGCATTTGCTCTATTGGTGCTTGAAGTCATTTTGCAAGAAAGCAAGCATCATTTCAAGCTCATTGCACATGAAGTCAAAAAACCAAATTCCAGAAAAGATGGCCTGAATTTTGTCAAACTAATTTATTATTAACAATAGAACATTGGCCACATATCAAATGCTGCTGAATGTTACGTTGAGTATTTCTCATTTTAGTTTTGATTTTTGATCTCTTTTGGAAATTGTTGGACTCTTTTTCTATGTAGCTTTGATTAGTTGTCTTTCCTCAGAGACTGAACCTCCTTCAGATGCTCTTTTTATTGATCTGATACTATTGGATCCACTGGGTCAGCAAAATCTTCATTCTTGGATACAGTATTATTGGGGGGCGGGCTGCTTTTCAGACTTCCGAACTCCTTAACTTTTTTTTTAAAAAGCGGCTACTGAAATGCTTAAAACTCCAACTTACTTGCAGCATTTCACATTTTATGTTTTGTTTCTAATGAAATGTTTTTCTTCATCAAGAATTATTGCTCCTATTACACTCTGTTCAAGGTTTTTCCTCATATAAAAGATACTTCCCTGTTTTATTATTCTTTAATGGACACTGAATGAATGAATGAAAAGCATAGGTGAGTGTATTTAATTAGTATTCGAAAAAGGTTTACTATGTATATTATACCTTAAGTGCAACTATTTCTCTGTGAATTTCTTTTTTTTCAGTTACGATATTAGCAATGAAATGTCTGTAGAGTTGGAGTTCCCAGCATGTCTGATTTGACATGTTATCATTGTATAGCATAAAACGTGTGCAGTTTATTTTCTCTTATTCAGGCTAAACAGGTCTTCCATCACTTTTATTTAATAGCAGTTGCATCTAATCAATAAACAACAGTATGTAATAAAGACAAATGTGATGGAACTATTGGAGTTTTTCAGCCATTAGTGACCTCAGCCACCATTGCTGCTTTGTTTTTCTTCTCACATTTGCTGTATTATTGGAGACTTCCATAAAAAGCACACATTGATGCAAGTGTGACAAGGAACTTTTCTGATCTAGAATGTCAATGATTAATGTTCTGTGTTTTCATTGAGCGTGTATTACAAATAGACGCGTCAATCTGAATCATAAAGACATTCGAAGCACTTCAAGAAAGACTTTATAGAGAATGTGGGCATATTTAAAAGGAGTAATAAGAAAGGCTTTGGGGAAGCGCCAAATTGATTTTTGTCTGCATTTATTTTCTATGCTGGGATGAGATCAGTGGAAAATAAAGTTTTATTTCACAGCTTGCGTCACTTTCGTTTCCTTCACTTCAGAGTTTACGTTATCCTCCACTGTGTTTGTGTGGCTTGGAGTGTGTCGATAGAAGTACTTTGCTGGTGTTTAAAACATGTGTCACACTGCATAGATGTGTGAACCATTAATTTGTTTGCAGTAGATGTCTCTGTGTAGCCATAGAGGAAGAAGCTGAGAGCTGTGCTGGTCAGTAAAGTCGTATGAGCTTTGACCCTCAAAGTGTAACGTATGACAATTATTTGTTTTTATCTTGGCATTACGTCAAAGATGAGTAATGTTTAACCTGATTGGCATAAACAGGGACGCATGAATCCAGATCTATTCTACATGAATGTGCATTTAAATGATTTAATATGTATGAAGTATGTGAGAACTTTAAAGGCCCTCTGTCCTCTGGACTAGAACAAACTAATAATTAATCACTTTATGTAAATAAACAGTGTTATCTGCTGAGTGCATCCATCCATCCATCTTGTATATACCTTTATACAGAACAGTGTCATTAGTTGGATTGCCAGTGCTTCATGGGGCAAACACAGATGCATGCTCACATTTTCACCAACTTGAAATCCAAGTCTTTGTATTGCGAGAGGAAACTTCAAGTATCAAGAGAAAACCCGCATCCCCCAAAAATATCCCAAACTTGAATTCATACCAGGTTTCATCGTGCTGCAAGCAGATATGTCTAACCACTTCCCTACTGTGGAACTCCATCTGCTCAGTAAATTTTCATTAAAACAATTAATTTATGCAGAAAAGTTATTTAGGTTTATTGATTGCCATTGTTAAAATATAGAGATTTTATGTTTTGTCCGATATCCTCAACTTCCTTAATTTCTCCTGCTTGTCATCCTGCTTATCAAGGAAAATGTTCCTTTTACCCTCCCATGTCATTATGAAGAATTGTAGTGTATTTTTGTGTGGTGTGTGGTTTATTGATTTACAGCCCTATCACTGCTGAAACTCAATTTCACTGTGAAATCAAAGAATTGAAACAATCCACATTTCAGGTTGACAATAATACTGAACTTCTTCCTGTTTTTGTTGGTATTTGCAGGTAATATTGCTCATTCTTCATAGCGTGAGTTAAATTTGGGCTTCAAGTCATATCGTTTCTGTATCTGTTTTCAATGCCCAAAGAATCTCACTGCTGTTCAGCCGTAGGCCACTCTTTCACTTTTGTGGAAATCTTTTATATATTAATGAGACGGTGAATTCATGTGACTTGACAATGATGCCGTTCGGACGTGGCTCCTCTGGCATATTTTATTTTATGGTTGAACAGGTTTCTATAATTAGCTGGAGGTAGAAAACCTATGAGCTGTTCCAATACAATTAGAGGATAAGATATAATGACATTTTGAAATGAAGACATCAAGGTGATCCCTGAGTCTTTCGCCAGCCCTTTTTTTTTCTTTTTAAATGGTCCCCTTGTAGCCAGCTGAAGAGACTTTTAACTCTGACTTATCATTATGTGAAAAGCATAGGTGTTTTTATAATATATTAACGTGGCTCTTTTCTAGCATGTCAGGGCGATGTGAGATAAAGCTGGAATGCACAATATCAAATCCCCGAGGATAAAATACGTTCAGTCTGCACTAGTATTTCATTTATTTACACCTTCAGGTTCCCTAGAGGGAATTATGCAAAGGCGTTTATATGATGATGTCACAGCAGGCAATTTATACTCCAGGCTAGCCTTGGGCTAGTTGCTCAAGGCCATGTGAGCCTATTTGTATAGAAGACCAGAATCCTCGATCACAATGTCAAATAATTGATGACGATATAGATGACAATGTTTTTCTTAGGCACCAGCCTTCTTTAATGCATGACGAGAAACAAGTTTCTCTAGCATGGCAATTAATAACGTAGACTTGTTTGAGCCTGGGTTCAAATGCCATCTGAACTTGTCTCTCTTGTTCGACGGCACTAATTCATTATCATTTTCCAGAGCTTTGTTAAGGTTAAAGGAGATATTTTTTCCCCCAGTCTTAATATATTACTGTGGTACCTCGTCATGGTGTTTCAAAACAAAAGACTTAGCTGTGGACGCTTCACTTAAAGGGTTGCCTTTTTCCAAACACAGCTGTGCGTTGCTCACTCAGATGTCAATTTGAAAAGCATTTACTTTCTCATTAATTATTCATCAATTTTGCACAGCAATTCACGTCTCATCATGGAGCACTAACCGCTCCACACCCCAGTGTTTCAATCCCAGCATCGTCATCCCAACATTACCCTTCTGTTTTACAGTCCACTCTCGTCACAATATATAAAGCTCAGTAATTCAGCTGTTTTTGTTGACTTGAAATGTGCTCCCTCTTGTGTGGAGCAAAGGTATGAAGTACAATAGTATTATACAAAGCCTGTTACCCTTGAAAGATTCAAAGATGGGACTACTAAACTGCATCACAGTGACTGTTGACATCTGAATACATTTTGGATAATAGAAAATCTTTGATATCATTCTGATTGAGATGAATCATTCTTCAGATCTGTGTTTTTGATCGATATACATTTACATTCAGTGCCACAGATTTGTGCCCACCATTTAGTAGCAACATTCAGCTGTTTTCTCAGTTCCGAGGTCTGCGTAAACACACGAGGCAGAACAAAACAAACAAAAACAAAAGCTGAAATAAACCATAATATTCATACAGTATAAATAAGGGCACTGCTTGTGTGCTTGGGTGTTTGTGTCTGTTTAATGTTTGCATTTTGAAAATAATTTCTTATATTTTAGTCATCGAATTAAATGTTGAATTAATATGTTTAGTTAATCATTGTAAAGTAAATATCACCCTCTGCAATTTTTGAAAACCCCTTCTGTGTATTCAACAGTGTTCAATTCAGAGCAGAAAAGAAAAAAAAACATTTGGCATTTGATGTACAGTTCAACCACTTGATTAAATACCACTGTTTGGATATTTTTCGAAGTCACAATCTGTATGTGTTAAAATGTTGCTTCGAAAGATGTCGTTTCCCCGAGGTCACAGTCCTTAAGATAATTAAACTCTAATATACTCGAATGCCTAATGACCTATGGGGTATGGTTGTGACAGAGATGAAGGTTTTTATCACAAGAGGAGGCATCATGGGCGGCCTTCACAGCTGACTGCTGGTCAGTTTGTACTGAAGCACTGATAAGCCTCACAGGACATCTTATCCAAAAGGACTAGAACAGACTGCAGGTTGTGTTAAATGTCATGACCATGGCTGGATCACATGCAACGCATTAGATTCATGAGACGTTTTTAGAAATGCCGGACACCTGGATAATCAACACAGAAGAACATGTGGTTTATCTTTCCAAAGGGGGGGCAGAAGTGAATAATGATGAAAGGCATGGCGTTAGCAGAGCTTCCAGACTATCAGACTTGTTATTTGTGCAGAAACACACAGGTCACTTTAGCTATTCCAATCTTATCAAACAAAATCTGAGTTGAGCTCAAAAGGAGCGTGGTGTCCCAGCACAAGCTGTTCATAGGTGCTGCTGTGGATGATGCACATGCAGCAACATGTACTCTCTAGTAATAGAATAGAGTAGAATAGCATCGGAATACTTTTATTGTTCCCAGATGGAAATTCTTGTAGTGTAGCTCCACACAGAAAAGAAAATAGAATAAGTATAAGTTATATTAACAATACGAGAAAATACAATTAGATTTGTATCATTGAGTGTTAATATATACAGAGCTAAATGGTGACGGTTATAAGCATAGAAGAATTAAATCAACAGAAAAACAATGCAAACACTATTTACAGGGAGGAGTTACAGAGTTTTATTGCCACAGGAATAAAGGATCTCCTGTGACGCTCTGTTGTGCACTCTGGTGGAATGAATCTGTTGCTGAAAGAGCTTCTGCTGCTGACCATGGAGGGGTTGTAGTCATTGTTCAGAATGGACCGCAGTTTGGACAAGATCCTCCTCTCTGAGAACACCTGCACAGAGTCCATCTCCCCCTCCACCACGTCACTGGCCTTTCTGTTGACTTTGTTGAGCCTGCTGGTGTTGGCCATTCTCAGCCTGCTGCCCCAGCATGCAACAGCGTAGAGGATAGGGCTCGCCACCACAGACTCATAAAACACCTTCAGCATAGTGTGGCAGGTGTTGAAGGCCCTCAGCCACCTCAAGAAATATAGATAGTGTCAGATTGAAGTGATCCACGGGTCACTTTTCTATTATAGAATTCCAACCCGCCCCATTGAAAAGTGACCTGCTCCCATTAAGTCATAAAAAAATGTATAAACACTGTATACAAACGTATATACTGGCAAATAAAAAGCATGAATGAAATTAACACACTTATTTACAAATACATGGTATCTTACATACATACTAAGAAAATAGATATGACATTAAATTATGCTTGAGTCAATATTCTATATAATAGAAAAGTTACCTATGTCTCAACACCTTGTGTATCTGGTGTATAATTTAGTTATAAAAGCAATGAATGCATAAAAATAGTAAAAATGCATCTCTCACATGTGTAACCTAAGTACCGTAATAAACCCTAAGCATTGTTTAGTCTTGAAATTAAATTTTAGGAATTAATTAAAAAAAAAAAAAGTTTATATTTCTATTTTGTATATAAAGACTTGTTAAATTAATTGCTGTGCATATGATAGGATTTAGTAGTGACTGATTTTGAAATTGTCTGTATAAAAGGAAAGCTCAAATAATATACACAAGCTGTGGCTTATGACATGTAACAAGTACTATTTATATTAAATATCTACATTAGAGCCTTCTTATTAGCAATAGATAACGTTTATTAATGGGGGTGAAAGAATCTATGGGGCAGGTCATTTTTCCATTCTAGAAAAGTGACCCTGGGGTCAGATTTCCATTGGGTCAGAATTCTATGTATATGACAACTGCTTTGGTCATACTTGCAAAAGGCGTCGGTCCAGTCCAGTTTATTATCAATGTCCACCTCCAGATATTTGTTATCCTCCTCAATGTCCACACTGCATGTATGCCTCCTTAATTTTGGCATACAGCAGGTCCGATGTGGTCTCCTCTCTGGTGGGGCAGCTCAGGTCCAGTGTGAAGGTGGGGAGTGTGGAGGCCATCATGGCGTGGTTGAAGTCACCCGAGATAATTATGAAGGCACTCGGGTGTTGGGTCTGTAACCGGACTGTTGCAGGGTGGTTGGTGTTGCAGGCAGATGTATTGTTGGCAGAGAGAAGAACGTAAACACCCATGATGATGGTGTGGGAAAACACGCGTGGCATATATTATGGCCCAAGACAACACTGAGCAGTTCAATTTCTGTGCAGCAGACACGGTCTTTGATAGTAATATGTGTGTGGGATTATATTAGACTGTCAGTAACGAGCTTTGGCGAGCCTGCTTCCTTCCGCTTAACGCTTTCTCTGCAATCCAGAATGGTCACATTCTTATGAGGAACATCAAGAGCCTCGATGAAGCACATTAAACTACACTCCTGCTTCTCCGGCTGACTCCAGGACATTGCTGTCAGCTCGTCCATCTTATTCGTCAGCGATCTGGCGTTCCTCATGACGAGAGATGGGAAACTGGTTTAAACTGCTCTTCTCCTCCAGTCACTGTTGTTGCCATTTTAGTGATCCATCTCTCTTTTTTTTGTGGTGCTTCGTTCCTCCTCTGCTTCCCCTACATCTCTGCTTCCTTCGGGAGGATCAGAAAGTTTGGAGGTCTTGTAGGGATGCCGGCTGGCCCGAGGGCAATCAGCTCTTCCTTTGAGTACACAAGCTGGATGACCATCGGAAAGCAAACAAAGTTAAAAGAAAAAGAAAAATCCATTCACAGTTGGATAAAAAAAAAAAAATGTCTGTGGACAAAACAAAATCAGCTGTTACTTTTCTACTAAGGCAAGAGAACCACTCCAATATACACGGGAAATCAACTCATCTGCCTCACTTGTGATTCCCAGTGTCACTGCTGTAAAGTAGAAGAACGAATATGAAGCCCCGTCCTCCGCATGCATCAAAACCTTGAGAAAGGCCACGCTTGTAATATTGACAGGGTGACACTCCAAGGCCGAGCACACAAAGTGTGGAGTCCTTGAATTCCATCACGATAAATGCATTCACTTTGATAGATTTAATGAAGAATGCTGCTCGAGGTATGTCGAAAACAGTGGGGGACACATCAGAGTCTAAACTTATCTTTTTTTTTACAACGCTTGTGCACAGTCCGCATGGTAAAGTTCTTGGAAAAGTCCGTCAAAATGTTGGGGCCCTGTCTGGTTTTAAAACTGAGCCACAGTGTGGCTAAAAGAGCACCTGGTTCAGAAATAGTACTTTTGCTTTTAAAGTGATGGAAGAAAATGAGTGAAGACTTCAAACACAAGATGTTCTGTCTGGAAAATGTCCCTGTCTGCAATCCTCCTGTGTCCCAAGTGAGTGAATGTTCAGCAGGGTCGACAAGCTGCTTTTCTGTTCGAATGAAAAAAAAAATATATACATACAACAATTAGGATCATCTCTAGTTTACATAAAATTTCTTTTTCGATTAGATTATTTTCACTTACAAATTGATCTTTTTTAAATTTTTTTTTTTTATTTTCTTCTATCAGAATTTAATCAGCTTTTGCTTCATGAAAATACAATTTTTAAATTATTCGGACAATTGATATACTGCTTTGTTGGCCTCCTGCTTCAGGAGTTTGTCACATTAGACAATATATTGGATCCGTTTTTTAAGATGGATAGGTGGTGAAAAGCAAAATCTTTCAATTCTTATTGTAGCTTTATGTGTTTCATACAATCTATATAAACTAGTTTTTTAAGCTGTGTTATTTCTGAAAGTTCAACATGTTTTACAGTTGTAGGAAATCTTGATAAGTCTCTCTTGTTGTTTAGATTGCAGACCTCTGCCTTGATGAAAGACGACAATATTTCTTATAGCAGCTCAAAATCTTTTGTGTCATTTCATATAGTAAGCGGGGGTTTGTTAATGCTCGTATGACCACAGACCTCCTGACATCAACTGTAACAACCAGCAGAAATGCTTGTGTTATAGTTGTTATAGTGCAGAAATTAAGCCTGTTTATATCATACATTGCAATTGTTCTCTCACACCGATGGTTTTGCAATAAAGTTTAGCTTTTAATTCAAACCGATCTCTTTTACATTACAATACATTGATATTTTATTTTGTAAGTTTTCAGAAAATATACATTTTTCCTCCACTAATCTCTTATTATCCTGGAAAAAAAATTTAAATTGTGGAAAAGTCAACACCTTTATTTCTCTACTTACAGGGTTTTCCCCAGGGGAGCCCCCCCCCCCACGCTTTGGAATCCACAGCCGTATTGTGTACATGCAGATGAGATTATATTCACAAGCTATCCACCACACACACAACAGGGTTTCACATAATGTACTTTAGATGATCGTATAACTTTCCCAAGGCCACCGTGTGTGAGTAGGGGCTATTTGTGGAACCAGCCTGATCTCCGTGTCCTTTCCACCCCCAACAGTCCCTCTCAACCTCTCCTCCTCATCCCTGTGGTCATTTGTATTCATCCACTTTCATTTACTGTCACCGCGTGTCAGTAGCAGCCTGTACTGAGCTCCTCTCTCACTTGG
>OMNM01000746.1:0-16318 GCA_900302745.1 Parablennius parvicornis
TCTTCTCTGGAACAAGTTCCTCTCAGGTCTCAATCGGACATCGTGATGTCATTTCCTGTTTTAAAAAGCCCCACAATGCCATAAAAGGGCATTTCAGACCTCTGCTTGCTCCCGGCTCTGATTCAGAGTCCTGACTGCACCAAGAGGATGGCTGCTTTGTTTGGCTGACAGGAAGATAAAACCGCTGACTAATCTGATGCTCCACAACACTATTCCTGATATTAAAGACCTCTGACAGCTTTGAGAAGCAGAAAGCATAGAGCTCCTGTTTGGTTTCATTTCACAACACAAAGTCTGCACAAATTACACTATGAATACTTCCCACTCCACCCTGAAAGAGGAAGCGCCCCATCACAACAGTAATTACTGAGAAATGTTAGCACACTACAACAGCTTGGAGTTAATGTTGAGTGTATAAATAATCCTATGCTCTGCAGAAATGACAGCTCATGCCAGAATGTGCTCCCATGCTCCAGAAGTAAAAACAAAACTGTAAATAATCATAGTGAAGCAGATCTGAAGCTTCCTTGACTCATCACGGTACTTCTGTTTCTGTCTGTGCTCCTCTTTGGGCTGCGACACACTTCCGTTCGTCTCATACCAAAGATCACGATCGTGGAGATATATCAGGCCTCGGCTCTAAACTGGGGGTCGCACGTCGCATTGAGAGCCCGGTTCAAGCTGTGGTCAAAATTCAGAGTGTCAGAAATTCCGCGTGAACATATCTACTGCTACGATCAACGTCAACTGGCCAAGCAAAAGAAATGCAGCGAGAAATGACGGACTGATCAGTGCGACCCTGGCGCTACACACTAACAGATGCTTTGTGGCTACAATGGCAAAATGCTTCAAAAACAGTTTGTGTGATGTAAACAAAAACATTTTGGGGATTTCTCTCCAAACAGATAACTGCCACAAGGTTGAAGCCTCCCTTCATGTTTCGCTAGTTTCTTTTCATGGATGGATGGCGCACACAGCCACAGCGGGTGAAGCTCTCACCTCACAGGTCGTGAGTTCAGCTAGCAGTCAACCTATAAGATTGATCAAATGGCAGTTTACAGCCGGTGTTATCCACATCATGGAGCTCTGCAGTGTATTTTGCAAACACACACACACACGTTTATACTCCGTAAAGAGTAAACAGACAACATCTTAACATCTACTGGCTCTTTCAGGATTCCACTGATCACCTTTAGAGCTGGAGTCTGTTAGTGGAAGTCCTACAGCACAAAGAAACATGTTATTGTATTCAACTGTATTATATCAGTATCAGTTAATATTACACTTTGTTCTCATTGATGTTGTGCAGATGAAAACATTATTAGATTATTATTATTATTATTATTTACAATAGAAACAGAAGAGGTGTGAGAGATGGAGCTCTTTTGAATTGACTTTCACTCATCACACAGTGACCACAGAAGAAAGTGTTCATCACTGTCTCCTGTCATCTGCCAACAAACAGAGGAAGTACCACCAATTATCTCATTGTGCCAGAAAAAGAACATTTTCACTAATAGCCGGGCTGAAGGGAGCGTGGTGTGACGGAGCCTGTAACACTGTCCACTTCAGGCAAAACGATCTGGGTCCAACGGTCTGGAAAAAACATGCGGCTGTGAAGAGCAGCATCCACAAAGTCTAACAGGTACTGGAATCACCTGCTCCAGGGCTGCCCGAGAACTTCTTACTTTATAAAAAAGCATGTTATTGAAGATAAAAAAATCATTTAATACATAAAAAAAAGCATTTTTAACCACAGTAATTCACAAGAATGAAATACCTGCTATACTGAATGTAATAAAGTCAGTAATGTAATGAAATAGGAAAAAACTAAGATAAAACATCTTTGCACAGAATATAAATACACACACACACTCAATGAATGGATATGACGACTTTGCCATCCACTTTACTTATTTTTGATGAGCAAGCTACATAAAAACTGCAGCGTAAAATCTTTTTAACTCTGCAGAAATGCAGTCTTATTTCGACATCATTACATTATTAGCTAGTTGCATGAAGCTGTTTTATAAGTTATTACATAATTTACAGTATTACAATATTGGTTCAAACACTAGAAACTTTATATGTTATAGACTTCGTTGCAATTTAAATAGCCAGAACTGTCACATTACTGGTTGCTACTGATGATGACAAAACACAAAGTACCAGCTCTAAGAAAGGGTTTACTTTAGTTTATTACAGGAAAGCGTTAATATCACTAATACCAACACACAATGCCACGATTCTAATGCTGCATTCGTGGATTTCGCAATGGCAATAGCCTGTCCTGCTGCTTCTTGCACCATAGTTTCCTGAGCTGCTGCTTCTGTCTTCATGAATGTTTGTTCATATTTTCGCTGTTGCAGTTCGTGCTTTTGCAGGCTGCACTGCCGCCGCCAGCACTTTGGCCCTTCCAGAACTAAACATCGTGTCTGTACCACAATCAACACTTCCACGTTACAAAACATGACTGTTTCTGTAATGAGTGACAGTCGTATTACAGACATCTGAGCCGGGTATTTAATCAGTGGTCCGCACCACGCTGCTGGAGGGCGGCTCCTCACAGAGCTGTCAGTGCAGAGAGGAAACAGCTGCTGCTCATAATGTCAATGTGATGAACTAAGGCACAAAGACTGAACTGCTTGCCACCCGGAAACCCCTTCGTCATCCTACCGTCATGGAGAGAAACTGAGTCAAAAGTGACAGACAGCGTAACCACCCTCTTTCCTTTTTTCTACAGTAACCATCTCAGTAATCCATGCTTTTCCTCCTCGTTTCGATGTCCGGCAGGAGTTTGACAGGGCGAGAGCTCTGAGTAAACAGTAAACTAAGGATGGAATTCACCCTCAATTTTTTTTTTTTTTTTTTTTTTAAGTACAGGGAAATGAGGCTAATTATTACTGTTATGGGGCAGTCGTATAGGAATCAGATTAGATTGAATTTCCAAAATATTCATGTTTACATTTCATTGGGCCATGTAACAATGAAAACAAATTTTAATAAATACCTCATTTTCTATATTGTGTTTGTGTATATACACACACACAAATACACACACACACACGAGACAGAATAAACTACTGAAGTCACATTTAATTTTTCTAAAAGAAACGCATGAGAGATATGGAAACTGGCAGAATATGGAAAATATGGCCAGGTCAGGTTGTTTTTGCTTCATCAAACAACCGTGCTAGAGGAGTACTCAAACTTATATACTGTATAAATCCATAATGTTTCAAATTACTAATGTGATTGGTGACCAATTTAGAAGATATATAGTTGTTAAAGGAAACATCGACTTGTTGACGTTAAATTTGGTTTATGTCTAAGAGCCAAAGGATGATGATCCAACATTTATTTTTACTTTTTTTTATTGAATTATACAGAAATAATATACAACTTCGGGAGATGCATTTCATTGCATTTGTCAATATTCTCATGAAATCGTGTTTATAAAACAAGATAAAAACATACAATAAAATGAAATTTTCCATGGTGTAGACTTTTTCCAGTTTCTGCCTCCACTGAGTGATGTTGGAGTGATGTTATTGTTTTGTTTGCTATTAGGAACAGAATTCTAACAAAGTTGATCAAATCTCTGTCCATGTTGGTGTCAGGGACGATACCTAATATGCAGAGTGAGGGATTCAGGATCAGACTGGTGCCCAGAATCTTTTTTTTATTTCTCTTTGTGTAGTTCTGTAATTTTTGGGCAGTCCCAGAAGATGTGTGTGAAATCCGCTACTAGTCCGCAGCCCCTCCGGCACAGATCAGAAGTAGCTCTGTATGTTGAGGTGATGGATGTGGTGTTAAACGATCTCATTTTGACCTTCCGGTCAAACTCCCTCTACACTGGGCTATTTGTTAATGTATGACCCTCTTTAAATGTTTCCTCACATTGTTAGTCAGTTATAATGTTTGATTCTTGTTATTTTTCTTTAACCCTCATGTTTTCTTCAGAATCACATCACAATACTTTATACATCTTTGAAATAACATCTTTCTTTCTATCTTTTTTCTGTAAATGACATAAATGCTTCCTCTATTTCTGAGGGTGTTCTGCAAATGTTATCCCATTGGGAGGTGGGAGTTATCTACGGAATCATGGGATACGTCCTTAACTGTACGCATTTGTAAAGTCTTGCGCTGCATCCTGTGTCCATGGTCGAGGGTACAAACTCTGGATTTCCTGCTATTTTAGTAGCTCTGCTCACGGAGCTTGACAATCCTAGTTGTGTTGGTGCTGTTGACCGAAGAACAATAGTGGATTTAAATCAGCATTTTTTATTCTGCCAAACAAATTTTGGTATGATTTTATGTATTGTTTTAAACACATTGTTAGGGATTTTTATAGGTAGGGACTGGAACAAAAATGGTAGTCTTGGTAGGATGTTCATTCTAACAGTTTCTATTCTCCCAATCAGAGTTAGAGGCACGATTTCCCATCGAGCGAGATCCCTTCTGATTTCTCCCATTAGTTTTCTATAGTTTGTTTCAAAAAGCTGTACTATAGCAGGGGTAAGGATGATGCCTGAACACCTGAAACCACAGTTAGACCATATGAACTGTACCTTCTTCTCTCGTTCTGCTGGGTAATTTCCCTGAGAACATCATAGCATGGAGTTGCACTCATTTATTAAAATTAATAATATCCTGATTTTCCTATAAATTCAGTGAAGGTATTTAGCAGAGGTGGAATGGATGTGGCGGGTTCACTTATACACGTTAATATGTCGTCGGCAAATAAAGATATTGTGTTCTAAACTCTCATCATCTTCAATCCCTTTTATATCTTTGTTCATTCGTATTGACTCCGCGAGGGGTTCAACACTAAATACAAACAGCAGTAGACTAATCAGTTAAAGATTTGAATTTGGTGGAAATGTGGAGGGACTCCGGACATATCATCACATTGTAATTCTAATTTTCATCTGGATTCGGGTTCCATGAAACAATCTGAAAGCAGTATCTTGCCAATTGATACATGTATGAATAAAGATTTGGTGAAGATCTGTCCATAAATTAAAATCCAGATCCAGAATTAGGATCCAGATTCAGATCAGGATCACTCCCAAAATTTAATGGAGTCATCTGGGGCCTAAGATCCATCTCTGGTGAAAATGTGGCTTTTAGAACAAGAATTATACAATGACTATAAGCAACTGAAAGTAAAAGCTCTACATATAAAGAGGGGCTCAGTACAATAACTTGTCAATATTTGCAGTTGCAAAGAGTTTAATTTGACTTAAACAATAATACTATGATCAAGGTGAAAAATGTGGTAAACTGTTGGCCTGGCGACTTAAGAAGCCGTCTGACAGGACAATTAGTAATATTTTACCTCCTGCAGAAAATCTAACCTCGGATCCAATAAAGATTTCTAACTGCTTTAGAGATTTCTATGATTCTATGATTCTATGTACCCATCAGAATGTGCAGATGAAAGTCAAAACTCTTTGTTGAACCACTTAAAATTCCAGACTTGTTTGCATGTCGCAATGTTGAGCAAATCATGTAAACAAGCTACAAACTCATGATCCATGCATTTGTTCACGCAAACGTCTGTGCTATCAGACTTTCTCTTATTTTGCTATATTTTTTGGCAAACTATCACAGTCTAGCTATAAATATACATTCAAAGGTTTTCAGTAAAGCCACTCTGCTTCACAGTTGTGTTCCATATTTGATTTTTTTTTAATTTACTGAGCATGGAAACATAATTTATTACAGCTTAGTCTTTTTCGACAAATATTTGCATGTGGATGTGACTGATAATAAATTGGAGATACATTCTGAAGCCTTAACAGAGACAGCTGAGTGCACGCAGAAGGAAACATGCTTCAACTTTTCCAGTGAGCTCCACCGGTTTATTTTGGAGCTCTTTCTATGCAGGATCTGATAGCTGAGGCTCCAGGTAGACTCTGCGAACCCTAAATTAGCCACTAGGACACATTTAGCAGCTCCACATGAGTGTTAAGCTTCTGCGTTACCTCTGGCCCAGCAGAGGAATTCCCCGGTGCATTCCTGCACCAAAACTCAGACGGAGGGAGAGAAGGAAGAAGAGAGGCTTTATTCGGCCTTGTGTCACTGGCAGTCTGCATTAGAGCTAAATGTGTCCAATCCTGGTGGAGGACAGGAATGTGAGGATGGAGAGCTTCTATGGTGGAGAAGATAACATCTGAAGCTGGAGCCTGTTTTCACCCTCAGTGAGGACAGAGTCAAACGCTGTTCACAACAGACGTTACATTCTTCTATTTTCTCCACTTCTTTTATCCACAGGAAATAGATTTTAAATCCTTCTGGCAGCTGAGAATTAAGAGCTGTGTTTGTTAAGTAAGCAATGATGCATTTTGTCATCTCCTATCACTGGGGTGTGACTATGTGTAACACAGAGCAGCCCTTTAGATCTGTACTTGACGTGAAAGAAAGAAATAAACTCAGAAATAATACCAAATGTGTTAGTGCAAAAACAGTTCTAAAAATATATATATGTAACCAAATATCTTTAAAAACCTGCAAACGTTCAAATTTTCTAACAGTTTTCAAATAGGGCTGTCAGCAGTGAGTCAAAACCTGTTTTGAGAAACATTTTTTTGTTTACTACATAATTCCACATGTATTCATAGTTTTGATCCGTTCATTGAGTTTCTAGAAAGTAAATAGTCAAGAAAATAATGGAAAAAAACATTGATTGGGTGTGTTTTGACTGGTATTGTACATCTACACTGATTAATCCTGTGCCGAGTCGCAGGACGCTGGACGCAATCCCAGCTAACTGTGTTCGGGAACACCTGGGGGTAATCCAGAGAGGAGGGCGAACTAACTCCGAGTCTTCCTCTGAACTCAGAGGCCATGTTTACATGTTCCCGGTATTTGAGAAAACTGTGATATTTCTCTGCGTTTGGGTCGCGCATTTACACATCAACGCAGCTACGACTCAACAAATGATGACTCCTGAAGACTCCCCCCACAGTGGAGATCTGGATTAACTCCGTGTCTCCGGTTGCATCTGAAGGCGGAGGCGGATATTTATGTCGCAATTAGTGACGGGTGTTTTTTCCAGGATTCTGATTGGCTATCATGACTTGATGCGTCTTGCTACACTGCCCCCAACTGGTTTGGCTTGCTTCACGTGTACCGAGGTACATGTGAAAGTAGCCTGAGTTGACTTACTCTGAGACGAGAACATCTGAGGTTCCAGTTCCAGAACAGCTTTACCGGCATGAAAAAGTCTCACTTATGTGTGACTTTTTCACCTTTAATTCAAAATTAGTGGTACGTCTACATATAAAGTCTGGCTGTCATAACTTCACACTCAGGGGCTAACGCTGGTGCTCCACAACTATTTCAGTGTTTGACTAATGCAAAAGTGTACAACTACACAATACTGCAAACTACAGGGGCCTGATTCTGCATCAAACTGATGAAAAAAATAAACTCACAATTTTACACTATTCAGGTTGGCCATCAAACAATTGTCATGTCTCATATTTAACTAAATAAATTACCACTCTACCGTTTTTGTGTAAAATATGTATTTATACTATCACTACAACCCACCTGGACCCTAATGAACTCAAACTCATGTCAGAGAGAGACAAAGACAAAACAAGGTTTTAGTCCACAAAATAAAAATTGGAAAAACCAAGTGGGCTTAGAGAACAATCGTGTTAAAGGTTTGGCGCTCGTCTGTGTAGCGCTTTAGGAGAGATAGTGTTGTAACACTAAACAGGACCAACAAGCAGACTCAGCATGAGAAGCTACTCCACACACCGACAGCTGCTCTTGAGCATGTATGAAATTACTCAAAAAGCGTTATGGGAAATATTAATATTCACAAAAAACTGTCCATAGCAAAAGTTTCCCTCAATCCATCAAATACCCGAGGCCAGTTGGAAGATTTTGACAATAAACTAAATGATCAGACTCCTCCACACAGGTGTAGCTCTGCAGGAGTGACGTGTGAGCTGCTACAGCCTCCATCTCTCTGACTGAACTCCCCAGGCATGTGCCACAGACCTGGGAATTGGCTACAGGCTAAAGCAAATGATTTCTTGTGCCGAGTAGTGGCGGCACATGATGTCTTGACCAAATATGGCGGAGTAAAAACGCTGCAGTCCAATCGCAGCAGCAAGCTGGAATAAGAAGCAGGTTTCCTTAAGTGGTGTGAGCGTGAGCCAGGGCGCAACACACGAGCAACGAGCACACAGGCTGCAGACATGAGGCTGTATTAGCACTGTGGTGACTGAAACCTTCACATCCAAATCAAGCTATCTTCATGTTCGCAGGACTTTGCCATTTTTACAATCTTAACCAGTCTTTAAGTGCCGATAAGTTTTAGTCACATGCACACAGTCACACTAATAACGACAGCTACCGGGCATGATGCTCCAATCCCAGACAAAACTCACCAGCCTGTCACACATCGGTCAGCGGAAAACTCCAAATCACACAAACATTGAAGACGTACTTGATATTGGAAGTCATTTTGGAAAAAGGAACAGAAGCACTCATACAGCAGATTATTCTTTTATCAATTCAACATGCAAACAATAAACCCAGATGAGAAGGAAACAACTGTAATTCTAAGAGAGTGGGGATGATGTCTGAGTGCTCCAAATCTTAGGATCAGCCATTTTTACATGTTGTGCTTCAACACTCTCTCAGCTTGAAAAGATCAATGCCAGCAGGAAACAGAAAGAACACTTCAGTAAACACCTGAGAGCTTCTGCAGGAGAAAAGGGCGTGTTCACACTCCCATTTGATCCGGACCAGAGTTCTCTTCAGGGAAAAAACGTTTTGTTTGGGCGACGTGAACACTCCCAGGAAATCTAAACCGGAGCTACGAAGCAATCCCTGGCATCCTTAAAATGCTAGGTTTCAGTTCATTTAAAAACAATCTTTCTACAAACAAGCGGATGGGGGGAGAGGACCGGATGTTGGGCACGATGCATTGTGGGTACTAAACAAACAAAGCTAGGGCGGGAATCACAAGAAGCAGACGCAGAAAGAAAAAGTTGGTAAATATCTCCCGGGCAGTCGTGGACTAGCGAGGAAGAAGTAATGAGGAAGAAGTAGTGAAAAAGGCATTTATTGATATCTGCTCTAATTAAAGGATTCATCTAAGTGTGGTGAAGTTGATCCTGGCTCGTTGTGTGTGAAGGCAGGTTAAACCCGGACTTGTCCGAGGTCTTGACCTAGAACATCACATAGCAAACAAAGACAGACAGACATTCAGTCACAGACAATTTAAAGTTGCCAATGAACCTCAAATACCCAGAATCCCTGTAAAGAACATGCACGGGTTTCATTTTATTTCAACTTTTTCCTTTTATAAGCCTTTAAATGGAGCCATTCTGGAACTTCTGATGATGCATTGCAAATCCATTAAAACAAAAGCACCTGAACAAGTTTTTAAAGTATTTATTTACACCCAGACAGGCTGGGACAGTCGATTCAGCCACCTTTTATACCTGCCTTCTAGAAGTCAGTCACGTGGAGGTGGGTGGAATGTGGACTAAATGTGCCAAAATTAAATATATAAATACGCCATTAAATAATTAATTAAATGTGTCAATAACTGAATAACATTGAAATTATATATATATATAAATGCATCATTAAAAAACTTAGTGTATTTAAAAAAAAAAATACCAAAAAATACAAAAATCCAATCACTTCACTTTGGATTTATTCTGTGGTCCAGTGTTGCACTGCTTCAGGAATTTATTTGATCTGTTAAACACGGCCGTCAGTGGGAGGACCGTTAAAACCTGATTGGTTTCCCTGCACATTAAGTCAGAAGAGAAGGATCCCAGATAATGGATCGACCCAGAGCTGGTGGATCAATCTGATTCTGACACACTAGGTGGCGCTAGATGTTAAAGTCTGCGCCTCACTCACAGACTCTTCTTGTTTCCACCCAACAGGTGTTTAACTTTTATTTCTTAACTTCTGCACTTGAGGTTACCGTCAGCTTGGTCGGGTATCATGGGTGTCGCACATTAACACGTCCCTGTAGCAACACATAACTAACAATGGGTCCTATTGCTACAATATACATCTCTTTGTTGGTCTTGATACTTTATTTGACAAAACTTTATTTGCAACCAACAAAAACCAAGGTGAAGACTGGGTCCTGCTAGCTCAACACCTCAACGGTGACATATTTTAGATTCTAAAACAACTCAACAACTATATGTTGGTTTTTTTTGTTTGTTTTTACAAATGAATGGATATTTAAAAAAAATATTTCACATTTATATAATCAACTCAAATTTTGATTAATGACAAATTTAATTAATTGTTCAATAGAGTATTTATTCACTTCATTTTGTCAGATTTAGTCCTCCATAGGGTCGAGCCTAATCCAGGTAATACGGGGCAAACCTGGTATATTGAGCCAGTGCATTAAAGGACATGCGTGGAACCATGACAAATGTGATTAAAACATTTAAATCATAATCATCAGTAACATATAAATCATTTCAAGCTTTGTACTTGAAGAAAAAAAACTTTTTGAGAATTTCTTATGATTTAGGTATTTAACTTTTTTATGGAGTTGTTTGATATATCTATTCCTGGAAATAAAAACAGCTGCATCAAGCAGATATGTCATAAAAAGAAGGAGGGCCATCTTTGCTGCTGCACAGCTCACACACAGGAAGGAAGAGACGGTGTCCACAGGGCGCTTTTAGACAGCCAAGTCCCCAGATGCTGCAGTCAGTGTGTGGGAGATAAACACACTACCACTAAAGTGCACAATATGGAAGTGACAGTTACTGTGACACTAAATAACAAGCATTCCTTTACCAAGACCGTAAACAGAGAGCCAGAGCTCACTGCAACACAACTCTGTCAGTGTGAACAAAAAACTGCTGCTCTGAATCACCTCTTGAAAAGAGCGTCACAGTTTAGCTTCATAAACAGACTTTATCCACAGTCACAGGAGAAATGTGCCTGTTTAGGAGCAAACCTCACTCTGGAACATCCTTTTATAACTGCATGTTTCACAAGTCAATCGACCAGAGTTTCTTCATTAAGTGATTCTAAGATTTCTTCTTATTACTCCTATTAGAATCAGCATATTTTCTTTAAATGAAATCAGGTTGAACGTTTTAATGCACCACCTTGTGGTACAACGTGGTATTACAATACTGATCAGACAGACGTTAACCTGGTTAGCTTGTTAACTTTGGCAGATTTCCCTGCGATGACATGAACACGTTTTGGAATAAGGCTGCACAACATCAGTGGAACACGCAGTAATGATATGATTTGCAATAAACAGGCAGATGATGTTATTTCTGTGCTTTGACATTTTCTTCTCCATATAACAGTGCTCTTTCTCTTGACACTAGTTTATAGCTGTGACCAGCAGCATCTTGAGAAATTAACACTTTAGTAATTTTTCAAAGATTGCTCTGCTTTTGTTCCTCTGACCTCTTCCCTGTAGCCACCAGGTGTGAAATATTTAGGACATGTCCAGCTAAAAGTCGACAGCAGGTAAAAGGAAAGGATGAAGAAAGTGTCTATATATATATGTCTATAGTGTAAATAGTCTGATCTGTTTACGTTCAACTTGTATTTTTGCTTGGAGTCATTAGGAGTCAGTGTGCCTGGAAGCAAGTTTGAAAAGAAACCTGTGCATGTCATTTCTGTCATTCCTAAGGGCGTTTACAGGTAACAGACCAGAAAGGAGCAGCATAGTTTACTCTGAGATCTATCCTGAAATATTCAATCTACGATTGAGTCTTGAAATCTTCAAACTGATTGAGGATCACACACATACGATCTTTGACACATGCAGCGTTTCTTTCTCTGTGCAGGCTCCGCAGTAATGACGTCTCTATGAAAGGGGAAAAAGTATGACAGCGGTTGCATACCATGTTTTAAAGAACACGGAGTCTTTTCTTCAGCTCATTAACAGGAACATTGTGATGTTCAATGAAGCTCTGCAATATTATCAAACAAAAGTAGCTTAAACTTAATCTTCCAAATTATTGTATTCTCTGCAGTCTGCTGCTGTACTATTTATTTATTTATTTCCACTGCCTGCTCTGTGTGTCCTTTTAATTGCCCCTTGGGGACAAATTAAATCTTGATTGAAACATTTCTTTTCTATATATATGAATGACACGGACCTCAGGTCCACCTGGTTCAGAGCTACTATGAGCATGCCAAACACGTCAGTGTAATGAGAAGCATGAAGCCATGACAGCCGATCACAATCTTAAAAAAAAACACGTTAGGAATTGTGACGTAAATATCCACCGACCCGTTTAGATTGAAATGGAGACAGAGTTTTTCCAGATCTTTACTGTGGCTGCAGTTTACAGGAATCATTGTTTGTGGTAGCTGTGTTTATGTGTAAATGCGAGGCCCAGACGCAGACAAAGATCACCACTTTTTAAATACCCAGGTACGTGTAAACGTGGTAAGCGATCACTTCTTTGCCAAGATAATCCCTCCACCTCACAGGTGTGACATAACGTGCTGATCAGACAGCAGGATTGCTGCACAGGTGTGTCTTATACTGGCCCCAATAAAAGGAAGGAAACTGAAATAAGCAGTTTTACTGCACTGTGGGGGCCGAGTGTTCAGAAAGTGTGATCACCATCTGCTTCAAGCACTGCAACACATCTCCTCACGTTCATATTTTTGTTCATTATCAGTCTTTGTGTGTGTATATACAAGATATTTCTCAACAATTAATGGCTTAGGGCAAACTCCATACTATGTAACCCCTATGTAATCAGTTAAGGCTATTTTTATTTTAAAATATAATAAAAGAATATTGGAGTTTAACGGAGGTTTACTGATTTGATTTTATTGTCAATTTGTTATCTTGTTGATTTCAATTGAGGGATATAGTCCGGCTAGAATGAGACAATCCACCGTGTCTTCACACAGCTTCCACATGAGTTTCGTAACTTGTCTCACTCATGTTGGTACTTGAAAATCACTCAGTGTGCATTCTTTATGGTTTAACGGGGAGCTCTGGCTCGCTGGATAATCTGCTGATTTTCACATGTAAACCACAATTATATGTCCATTTCAAGTGCTTTAAATACTCTACAAATTCTTATTTTTGCTGTTTTTACACCTTTTGATATCTGCCCTACACAAAACACCAAACAGTGATTGTGAGGATTCTAACCACATAAATATGACAACTTGTTTTTTAAAGAGATGTAGCTGAGGGTTTTTTAGGGTCCGAGCACTGACACAGCATAGGACCCTATTGAAACCATAGGGATTATCATTATTATCATGTTCAACCTGAACTGACACGTGTTTGAGGGCTTCAGCGTACAGAACTTTTTGATGAACTTTGCATACTCGTCAGGCTCAGCGAAAATGTTGATAAATTGGGGGAGTTACACTGTTTCACCAAGAGCTATGGAACTCTGCACTGATATGCAACAGGCTGAGACCAACACAGACCTCTGCTACGGCAATGTTGAAAACTCAACAGGAAGTCGAATATTTGGAGGAAAATGGCAGATTTTTTTTAATTTTGTTTTTGAAATTTTGTAATTTTCCAGAGCGAACTCGTCCCGGGGGAAACTCCAATCTACTTCAAATTGGGCTCTTTTGATAGAAAAGGGGTTGAAGAGCAAAAGTTATCAAAATCTCTCACAGAAGTTTTAGGGCGTGGCCGTGACCTCACCACGAAATTTCATGTTTCGCCATGAAACAGGACGTGCAGTTTAAATAGACTGAACGTGGTCATATCGGCCTCAACTTTGACAAAATGCATCAGAGTCTGGTCCTGATCACAACCATACCACGACTCTCAGTCGTAACGCTATTAGAAGGCGTAGAAATGGTCAAGAACGCCATGGGACAGGAAGTGCAATGTAAACAGACTGAATGTGATCAGATTGACCTCAAACTTAATATATTGCATTAGAGTCCGGCCCTCATCACAGCCATACAACATCTACGACCGTCAGCCACAGTGCCACCTGCTGGAAACAGGAAGTGGGGTGTACATGCTCAGATCTGCCTCTAACGTCACATGTCGCTTGATTGTCCACATCTGATCAGTCAAAATACCGTCACAACCATCGGGCGTAATGCCAAGTGCATTGGCATACCCGCAAATTAGCATACACACTTACACTAGCATACACGCTCATTAGCATACAAGTTAGCATTAACAGACACGCTAATTAGCACATGTGCAAATGATCATATACATGAATTATCATACAGGCTAATGTTAGCATTCACACTAATTACCATAAGGGCTAATAGCATAAGGGCTAACTTTGGCATCCATGCTAATTAGTATATGAGCTAAGGTTATTATCCACATGAATCAGCATATGAGCAGCACGAGAGTCCACAGCTGATCACTGTCAAGATACACAAGCCACCAGCGGGAAACAGGAAATGAGGTTTAAATACCCACCGGCTGAAAGTTCACACATTGAATGAGGCTCCACATCTGATCAAAGCCTTAAGATTGTGACAGGAAGTAGGATGATGTGCACAAAAACATGAATAGCGATGCATTCTGACAAGCGTGGGTGTGCGAGGAGCCGTTCAACGCTGCTTGTTTTAATTGGTTTTGGACTTGTCAAAGATCTGACAAATTATTACTGTTGATGCACTATTAGCGTTTGTCTACCATCAACTAGTAAAAAAATACCAAAAATATAGAGGCTACACAATATATTGCAAACTGATTGTGATATCAACATGTGCAATACAAATATCACAAAAAAACTGTACGTTATCAACTGTTTCCATGAGCAACGTATTTATGCTCTGCAAATTCAAAATTAGAATTTTTTATATGAAAGAAATTATAATTGATCAAACAATGTCAGATTAACTAATCATTTCATACCAGTCAGAAACAAAGAAAGGAAGAAAACTCAGTCAACAGCTGGTGAAACAGATGCAAGACGAAGACCACTGTTACAGAGACATTAACATAATATACTTAAGAGTTCATATTCATCACAATCACAGTGAGATCCAGTAATATATCTGACATTCAAAGTGTTACAGTCCTCTAAATCTTTTCATGTTTAGTCATTTTGAGCAGACCTGAAAAATATTCCCCTGTAAAGTTTTGGAAGGACAAAGTGAAATGATGACTTGAGATTATAGTGATGGTGTGCTGTACGGACAAACACAACTCGCCCAAATGGACAAATATGAGCATAATGAAGCCGGAGAGGCTTAAAATAAGCACATGATGCAACAACTCAGCACTCCAGGAGAATAATGTTGGAATCAACAGTGTTTGGTTTTCAGACAGCCTGAACACCACAGCATCACACCTCAGTCACCTTTTCCCAGAGTTCATTGCAGCGTATGAGTGACTTCTCCTCAGACCAATAGCAGAGCAGCTGAGAAAAGCCCTGCCGTCAAACTTCTGTCCAAGTGAAACAAACATGCAACTGAAAGGAGAGGGAACTATCAACCAAGAAGAAGAAAAAACATCCTAGTGTCATGTGTGCACTTCTCTTTTTGAGTTTCACAGGCTGTGTTTTAATGTTTCAATTCTACACAAGCCTGATGAGGAGTCAGTGAGCATGCACACACTTATTAGGATCACAGGTTACGGACCTTTACCACCAGCAGGTAAAGCCTACAGAGAGATCTGCATGCAGACTCCTCCACCCTGTGTGCAGCTCCACATCACAAGAATTCACCCCCAGAGGCCACATTTTCAGCACACACGCCCCGCCGAGGCATGACAGCGGACTGCGCCTCTAAATGATCCCGGGAGGAGAGCTGGAGGTCAGTGTGGAGGAGCTCTCAGGACTCCACGTCCTCTGTGAAGACCGCCTTTCATAACGAGCCAGCAGCAAAACGCACGTAGTCTCATTGAAAGGCCTCCGGGACCCCTTCACGGACTGTGGGAGAACTTGAACGACGTTGTGTGTGTGTGTGTGTGTGTGTATGTGTATGTGCGTACGTGCGCGCGCGGGTGTGCGCGTGTACGCCGTTTCCTGCCTGTGATCGCTTACTTTGCGCTATCTCCACACTTCACAGGCCTCCACCACTTCTCCTCTGTCCACGCCGACGTCACGGAGATTTTTGGCTGAAATCCTGAAACTTTTCCTAAAGTTGTAAACTTTTAAAAGCCGACCTGAATGCGTGAATCCTCGGTCTGTCTCTGCGTGTTTCCTCCCGGTAGGACGATAACAGCCACCACTGTAAGCTCCCCGACACGACCAAACGTTTTCCTCACGGGGAAGAGACCAGAAAGCGACTTATTTTCTCGGCTCCCTCTCTATCCGCTGTCGGCTGCGGCGCGGCTGAAACTCCACCCCGGCGGTGAGGGGCGGTG
>OMNM01000746.1:16338-31272 GCA_900302745.1 Parablennius parvicornis
CGGTGAGGGGCGGTGTCGCCCCGCCGGAGCTCCGGAGAAAAAACCTCCGACAGCGTCTACCACAGAAACATGTTCTAATAAACGCACTCAAAACAAGTTTTATTGGTGATGCATCGCGGCCGAATCAACTTTGCACAACATCTCCAAGTTTCGGTAGAACTTTTGTTTTAACTTCTTGCACATCATGTAACAACACAAGACGAACAGCGTCTTCTGCGGTTCTCGTGAGGGAACGTGAAGGTGAGTGCGCCCTCTGGTGGTTACACGTAAAATACGTTCACAATACAAGGGTGTCGAACTAAAGGACCGTGGGCCAAAACCGGCCCGCAAGAAGCTCCGAACCGGCCCGACAACCACCAAGCAAATAGAAGCATTGAAGTAAAATATATCATTTTTTTCCCCCTAATTTTTTAACAGTAGTGGACACAACACTTTGGAAGTGATTGATTATGAATGAAAATTTATTTAAGAAATATTTAAAGAAATGTATTTTCAATTTCAGGATAAATAAGCATTTTGTTTTTTTACTTATAAATAAATTTGATTAAAATAAATGACCTCCTAGGAAGGTAATCTGTGCGTCTTCCCACTAAAGTAGTAACAAGAATAACTAGAGAATTCCAGAGGAAATTATGTGTGCCTGCCTGTCCATTGATCTCTTCTGAGGTACTTCTCCAATCCACCTTGTATGGGACATTTCAATGCAGGTTTTTTGGGATTTATTTAGAAACACTTAGCTGAATTGTTAACAAAAGTCACAGCAGTATATTACCGAACATTTCGCATGTTTTGATGTGCTTTTTGTGTCCGTGTTCCCAACAGTGCAGGACTAGTTACTCTCAGAAGAAAATGGCAGAAAAATAATAATGATATAATAACAATCACAATAACTAGTCCTCTCTCACAAGTTTTTTGGCATGATCAAAAATATCTATAGAATAAGCCACCTAGCAATCATTTGTCAAAAAGAACTAGTAAATGATTGTGTTATCATTATAGATTATTGGTAAGGTAAGTACTTTTCAGAGGTACTGTCATTGTTTTAACAGTGTACTATTAAAGTGTATTACCTTTTTTGCAAGTCTGTCTATAGTCCTGTATCTTCATTTGTCTGTTTTTTGTCTGAGTTTTGATCAACAGAGGGGGAATTTCAAAAATAAGTTAATAAATAAACACTACTATATAATGATAAGATCCTCTGTGGAAAAAAGAGTGAGTTACAGGAACAACTCTTGTTGGCAGTGCCACGGTGAGTTCATCACAGCCCATAATTCCAGTCAATATGGTGGGATTGAGTCTGACTGCGTGTTAAAATGCTCACAGTGTGTTGATTTTACTGCATCAAAAATTGGACTGATTAATCCTGAAAATGTAATTACAGCATGTTTGCATCTAGTACCCAGAGAGTATTCAGCCTACGTTTAGTCAACCAGCTGATAACCGAACAATCCGACACTTCATTACAAGAAGCAGAAGAATTAGCCGGTGGTCTTAAACTCAGAGGGCCGCAGTTCTGCATGTTTGTAATGGGTATACCGAATTGTCCCTCCTTTCTCCTTGTCTGTCTACTTCTCCTTCACCCCGGAAGTGATTAAGTGGCGGCTATGATAAGGAACATGTGAATTCTCAATAGGCAAAGGAAAGGAGGCTCGTTGCTTCCTTTATAGCCTCCTTTAGCCTAGGAAACACTGATGCATCCTTTAGCCAAGGAGGCAAGCTCATGCTGCCCCGTGATTCCTTGCGTCAACAACATTTAAAGGGACCTGATCATCTGAGCGTTCAGAGAAACAAACAATGACGGAAAAAGGACACAGAACATGTAAGTCATCAAAGTTGAACAACTTTAAATAATCTAAAACCAGATTGAACTTGGAATGTTCTGGATGTAGTAAAACAAACACAGTGAAGTTTACATGTCAGTAGTGACGGCCAAATGAAGCTTCATGAACCACTTTCTTTATTTTCTGACTCCACCAGGTGGCACTCTTGGTTTGAAAATAGAGACTGGCAATGGTGTGCTTTCAAACATTTGTTGAACAGACAGCGCCATCTAGTGGCTTCAAAAATAAACACAGTGGTTCATGAAGCTTCACTTGGCCATCACGACGTGTCAGCGTTTACCGACGTGTGTGTTGGTTCTTATGATAGAATATATATGATCAAATATTATCACATTATTGGCTTAAAACAGAGATTTGTTGGGAAAAAGGGATCAGAGACATTTTTAGCCACATTTTGTTTTATTCAACAAATTTCATTCTCCGAGCAGCTTTGCGCAGCTGTACATTTGAATGCTTACAACACTTTCACAAACTCATACTTCTTTTGTATTAATGTTGATTTCTGAGTGGAAGCTGAGATGTGCAGCCATTCCCAAAGTGACATTCGTTTAGTTTCACTTTAGTTCCTCGTAGCCTTGCAGCCTATTCTCCTATGAGTTACATTCAAACCTTGTGATATTTGAGATTAGATCAGTGATTAGAGCCACAGGAGAAAGTGTTAGAAATGCGCTTTTTGTAGTTCATTTTTGGAAATGTGTAGTTTCTTTCCACCAGGGCAGACGCCACTAACTTGCGCCGCCGTTGGATTATTATGACGTCACGTAGTGAAAGTTTGGTCCCACTGTCAACGACATGATCGCGTTTCCCTTCAAAGACCAGCCCTCATTACAACCGTATGATGACTTTCAGCCAGAACCCCATTTGAGGTCGTGACCTTGGCCATTCTTGTAACGGAACAAAAAGTGCATCGTAAAAAGCCTTAACTTGGCTTGATTGGCACCAAACTTGACACATTATATAAGATAATGGCCATCATCACAACCATTGAATTACTTTTCTCATACCACTATTTGGGGGCGTGGCAATGGCCAATCACAGCATGAAACAGGAAGTGCAATGTAAATAGCCTGAACATGATCTCATCTGCCTCAAAGTTCCCACATTGCAACAGAGACTGGCCCTCATCACCAGTGTTGTGCTGGTTACTAAAAAATAATATCAAGTTACAGTTACTAGTTACTTCATTCAAAAAGTAACTCAATTACTTTGTTAATTACTTACACCAAGAATTAATGCATTCCTGTTAATAGCAGCTTTCTAGTTAATTTTTTGAAGGACATTCTTTAATGCTCTGTATGTAAAACCAAACAATAAGCAGTAGAGGTCCAACTTTCTCATTCATATAATATATTATCATATATTGACCCTCTCTCAGAAGCCAGTGTGCAATCTAGTTCTATAAGTCTATGCCATCACCACTTTCTGTAGCGTTGCTGCTGCAGTCACCGGCATACACAAATGGAGGCGGAGCTGCTGAATGAACTGCCAATATTCCACCAGCATCCACAGATCAGTCAATCAAAACAACAAATAAATCATGATCCATCAAATTAAATATAGGAATTAGATACATACCTAAAAATATTTCATAAATTGTGAGAATCACTTGGCTCCAACAGAGATAAACATATGTCAAGATATTCTAGGTGGTGATATTGCTCATATATTAAATATTCGTTCTGGTAATTTGATGTTATTTTATGAATTTAATGGTATCAGGTGAAGAAAAGCAAGAGACAATGCAGGTTTGCTGTTCATTTATTCAGAATCTACATGTTTATACAAACGGAGATAAATTTCATCTGATGAGAGAATACATTCATATCTACAGAGCATAAATAATCTTACAGTTTGTTCTGTACATGAGTGTGGAGCTGGAAGACAGACAATATGAGCACATACACACACACACACACCTCACAGGTTGGCAGTTCAAACACACTTGTAAGGCTTCTGAAGAATCAAGCCACCTTTGTCTGAACCACCGAAAGTCCTGTGATTACCAGGGGTTCTATGAGCCAGTCCCTCCAAAGCTGCTACTTTAAGGCTCCTATTTTCATCAAAAACGTGTGAGAAGTCTGATCTGTTCTCTTGTGTTGGTCCTCCTGTAACGCCACCGAGTAAAGCCCTTTCACATTAAGGCTTCAGTATGAATGAATATAGAAGGCTGCAGCTGGAAAACATAGAGTTGATAACAGGCAGCAGTTTGCCATAATAAGCAGGAAGAACTCTTTGATTTGTTGGCTGACATCATCATTGCATATAAGTCACTCCTGGTTTGATACGGCTCCAGAGAAAAGGTGTGTGAACTCTTCCAAGTGCTCCGATTCGAGTAGAAACAGATTCAAGTTGCTGCATGTATCGACTAAAGTGACAAAACTCCACATCAGATGACAGTTTAGAATCCAACTGCTGCTGAAAACCTGCTCATTTCACAAGGGTCCCCAACGTCTTCCTCCTCGTTACCAACCAATCAGCCATAACATTAAGGCCCCGTTTACATGACAATTTGTAGCATACCAGTATAAAAACTTTGTGGATCTGCACACCAGTAACGTGTAAACGGACGCCCCAAAAGTGAAGAAAGTTTAGCGGATACATTCGTATTGGTTGTTATGTAAACTGGGCCTGTGACCACCACTGTCTCAGTGACTTGGTAAACGTGACAGCTGTTCCTAAATTGTCCACTGCGTCTTGCACTAATTACCATTTAAAATTACTCGAGTTTCTTATATTTAGAAAAAACAACACATTAGTTCAGAACTGCAACTGCAAAACATTTCTAAAACAACAGCTTCTGCTGCTTTTTGCAGATATAGTCAGCTTTTTTCATTATTTGAAAACTCATTAGCTAAATAAATGTTTGTTGTAATTGTGGAGTAAAAAAATAATTAAAAAAGCATCTGAATAAATGACATATTTCTGGCATCAAGCCACAGGCCAGGAATAGAGGGAGCACAGGCCAGAAGCAGCCCGAGAGTCAGGAGTTTGATGTAGTGGAGTCCACACCTTCACAGTTCAGCCTGGATTTGACAGCAAAATCAAATAGGTGGTCATAATGTTATGGTTCATTGTATGAGCAGTAAAAGGAGCAAATCGTAGGACTTCACTTTGTATTTTTATTTAACTGGAATAACCGCCTCCTGAACAGAGGAGTAATGCCGTTTGAAATGACCGTACAGGGCAAATAAAAGTACAAACATTTAATTTCAACCTCAACACTTGGTTCTCTTTTCACAACTTTCGCTTTGAAACAGTGAGATCTGGTCTTTTGTGTTTTACTGTTCAGCAACACAAGCTCAGAGGACATTTACTTGTTGTGGTACTATGTGGAAAATATAGTGCTGCTGTTTATATCAAGTCAAGTTTTCTTCTACAATGAAGAAACAAAGGTCAGAGAAATTAGTATTTCTGATTGAGGGAGCTCTAGAAATGATAAAACCTCATTTTTTTTAGTCAAGTCATTAAACTAATGACTAAATGATCTGAAGAAAATGTGTTTCTAACACATGACAGCTTGATCTTGAATGAAACCAGGTCGGACTCTGGACCACACCTCTCAAGGTTTAGTAGAAGGTGGAGTTTGTCAATACCGCCACATGATAAAACCTGACCAGGTTTTCAGAGAACCAGCTCCATCACATGCTGTGGAAACCAGGTCCCCCTCTGTTTCTGAGGTACATTCACATCTACTTTCTTTTGCAGCTTCTTCTCCGCAACACTCAGTGCTGATGTCTGCCTGCAGCCCTCCACAAAAGTGAAAGATATAAAAGTGTAAACTTCAAAATGAACCACTAAATGACTGAGAAGAGACTGATGGGAGGGGACCAAGGAGCTGTCCACTCCTCCACTCTGCCCCCATGTTGGATAGGATGATGATTTTGGAGGCAGGCCGTCTTCTTCCTCACCATCTGACCTCTAATGTTGTGTACTTGTGACAGTTCCCACACTGCTTGACCTGGATGGCGCTATGAGCTGATTGGCTGGCTGCTCTCAGTTGCTGACGGTGGCCTCGGGGGCGGCGGCAGCTGCAGGGATGCGAGGCATCTTCTTGGCTGGACTGGGGATGTGCTGGAGGGAGGAAACACAAAAACAACATGAGATATAAAGATCTTATGAAGTACTATAGTTAAAATAATAAACTAACCTCTGTAACTACCAACTGAAAAAAGTGGCAAAAACTCTGAAACCTGCAAGGACGTTTACAGGGAAGTGTAATACCATGCCTCAACACAGCACGGTGTAGTGAGTCACTCTAGGCACAAGTCTATCAGGAGAAGAAGAATCACATGCGCTAATAGATGGAACAATTACTGCCTTTCTGGAAATAAAGTAAAGAGAGCACAACACTGTCCTCCAATGCACAACGGTGGCATTACTTATATATTACACTCACAAGACCTTTAACCATGCAGACCTCAGGTCATGTGGACACTGAGCAGCAAGGATTTATCAGATCAACAGGCTTCACTCTGCTTCAATTCAGGACAATATATTGAGATTATAGTGTGTGATCAATCGGAGAACGTGTACTTCATCACCTGGAGGTTTACAGGCAACAACAGAAGTGAGTTTTGTCAAACATACCACCTGATGTGCACATTTTTAGATCAGGATACTAAAGTTTTTTTTCTAACCAGCTTGATACGCATATTGACATTCTTGTGTGCGAATCACAAGTTGTTTTTCATATTTTTGGTGTGCACGCCAACAAGGACCTGTAAATGTCTGTTTAGCATCTCAGTGGATTTCACTCTGACGCAGTGACAGATTCAGCTGTAACTTTTGAGTCTGTTTGCCTTCAGTTTACTCTCACAGCTGGTTCTGTCCAGTTCTTTTATTGATATGAATGAAATCCCTGAAAGGCAAGTCTCCTTGTAAGCACAAACACACACACACACACCTCATTTAGCTTTCAATGCGTTTGCTAGAAAATTACAAATGTGTTCAATGACTGTGTATTGTGTGCGAGGCTGTACCTCTCAGATCTAAACACTAGAAAAGTCTCATGCAAACCTTCAGGCCCCTCCATGCTCTCTGCATCGCGTGTCCGCAGACGGGCCACGGGCGCACACACGATTGCATCCATACTAGACTCTGGGCTCACTTCATGGTGCGTTCCATAAAGTAACATAACAATCCCGAAAATCTCTCCATTTCTCGTCGTGGCTTTCTCCTTTCCTAAAGTAGTTTATGTTTCACTCCAGGAGTTCTGAGCCATCTGGATCTTTATTTGCTTTAAAATTGTGATTGTTCAGATCAGGAGACAAAGGATCTCCTCACACATTCGCTCAGTCGGCTTTGGGGCACGCGCAGTCGGCGCACGGTCACAAAATCTGGGCTGCATGCAGTCGAGCCCCGAGGGGTCAGAGCGGACCCTGGCGCACCGGGGCGGATGACTATTCTGACGTCACGCGTACTCTGCGCACATGGGGACACGGAGAGCATGGATGGGCCTTCGGGCTGCATTAGAGGTTTTGGCAGCACATGGAACCCGAAGAAACTACTGACAAGTGAGCTGCAATGTGGCCGATTTAAAGCAGTCATCAACAGTTGGTGAATGAAAGAGAAACTGAGCAGCAGATTGTAATCAGAATAAAATTTATTATAATAGTTTGACAAAAGGTGGAGGAAATGTTTGGCATCTCTAAGTGGCAGCGCAGCCTGAACAATAATGTATAAATAAGTGCAAATCACAGGTGAGGGATTGTGGGAATTATTGCATCGAGTTTCTAGCTCCTTCCAGCAGCAGCAGGGAGAACAGGAGGCGTCCAAGGTGGGCGGGGGTCCTTTAAGTGACAGAAGGCCTTCTTTTGTAGTCGGCCATCTTCACCACCCGCTGCGGGTTATTGTACAAACAGAATTAGTTCTGTACTATTTACCCTGTGGATTATCAGTGTGACTGAGTCAGCCTGCTCCTGTGTGATTCTTAACCCAACGTGACACGCCTGACTGGACCGAGGTCACCACATCAACAAATGCAACAGCTGCTCAAACACGATACTTACAGAGAGAAAACCCACAGGAGCATTATGAAGCAGGACAGATTAATGGTGTACCTCAGCAGCTGAGCTGGAGCGGACACGGTCCGGCTCTGGCACCAGGTCGTCATCCAGAGGTCTGCGGGCGTATTCTCTGCGGTGTTTGTCATCCACTCGGGTCAAATACCACGTTCCAGGAAACAGATCCTCCACCGAGCTCTGGGGGACGTAGCTGGCTGTCGGGACAAAATGTGACGAAAACTATTTCAAAATGTTCTGCTGAATGAACATGTGAAGTCCAACCAAAGTGCACCATGAGAAGCTAAATCCTGCTTTCTATGCAGGTCATTTAAAAGAAAAAAAAAATCTCTATTTTAGTAATCTACCAATCAACCACAGCATTATGACCACTACCAGGTTGAGTGGATCATTTGACATTGCTATGAATACATGTTTCATGGCTTAAAATTATTGCAGACTTTGATGGAAAATAGTCTTCACTATCTCACTATCTCGCCAGCCGTTGATGGATTTAATTTAGGCTGCAGGTTACAATTTTAGCCTTCTTGTAGACGCAGCAAAAATGAGCAAATCATGAAAGGTGGCATCACCCTGATTTCGACCCATTCTATAAAAAGCAAATCACAGGAACTTTTTTAGTGTACAGTAGTTTTATGTCGTACAGTGAGAGTTGTTCACAGATGGCCTCACAACCAAATTCTCCATTTTTATTTCAGCAAAGTTACACACACAAACAGCATCTTTCTGATGACAATCTCCATACACACGAATACCAGAAAAGTTGAAAACGTTGTATTTTGCATACCAGGCCACTAGTTAGAGATGTGTTTTGCAGGAGTTTAATCAGTTTTTATTCATGAAAATGGTTTGATTAGTCTGTTATGACCTTATACTGCTGATGCATACTTTGGTTTCAAATGTATCTTATCTAACTCATCAAGTAGGAGAATTTTGATTGGTTCCAGTTGCTCATGTAAGTTTCTGACAGTGGACAATAAGAAGTGAGAATGTGAGTGTGAAAGTAGTGTCATACCTAAGTGGTGAGTCTCCTCTCTCAGCTTCATGTTCTCGGAGAAGACGGCAGGAGAAACCTTCGTCCTGGAGTCCAGTCTCTCCTTCAGGTCACTCAAACTGGACACTAGTTTGTCCAGGCTGGATCCTAATAAGGTAACATTTATGTTATTGACTTAACTTCGGTGGCATTTCAAAAATATCTAATAATATGGAATAATCAATTCTTATCATTTAATTCAGTTTTGTTCCCTCAACACAAAAAACTGAAATTTTTCCAATCTTTGGTTTGATTGATATACTTTTAACTAACATTGAAATGTAAAAGTATGAGAATATGGCATAAAGTCACACCATTTCCTTATTTTTAAAACGTACATGCTTACTGGGAACTTAGAACTTGACATTATTTACAATAAACTTGAAAGACAACCACAGCTGAGCCAAAGTGCAGTGCAAAAATAGAAATAAAAATCTAAAAACAGAAGCACGAACAGTAAAACACGATATAAAACAAGAAAATGCCAACAAATAAAACAGGAGCTCAAGCTGGTTTCAATGGTTTTAAAAATGGACAGTGCTGTTTATATAGTTTATATCTTGTGAGTGAAGATATTACTGAAATATTTCACTTTTAAATACGACTCAATACTCCCTGTGACGTGCAGTCGAACATGGTGCTCAGCGGATGTCTGCGTATGTGTGTGTGTGTGTGTGTGTGTGTGTGTGTGTGTGTGTGTGTGTGTGTGTGAGCCTCTCGACCAAGACAGTATGCAGAAAGGAGCCTTGTGTTGCTAGAGGAGCTGCAGCTTACGCTGCGCTCACCTGCATATCAGTGCAGAGTATCTATAACACCTCATATTATTTGTGTGTATACTGCACACAGGTGAGTCCTGACTTTCAACAGTTGTGCGTGACTGCTGAGCGGTGGCCTGCTTATGTTCCAATGCAAACTCTGTACCATTTCTCTGTTTGGTTCATCTTCATTTTTATGTCTACTTAGTGAGTTTTGACCTTTTAAATAGATTCTACTCAGAAACTTTGTTTTCAGTTGCATTATTTTATTCATTTATTTATTTTGATGCTGTAGTCGTGATCACAGGTCTTATCAGATAACCTGGAATTGTAAAAGCTATGTGTTGAATAATAGCCAGATATGGGTTACATGTGAATTTCCTACCTAAGTGTAAACTTATTTTGCCTCCTTGCAATAGCAAGTAAAGGCACAAGGTCAAGTTGAGGTTGTGAATTGATTCAATTGAATAAAATTCTATTTAGAAGGAAGATACTAAGTAGCACTTAATATCTTTACACACACTATATACAGCAAGAGCCAAAAAGTCAAGAGGAAAATAACGAAAAGGACAAATAGAGTCAGCTTCAGAGCTGCATGCATATTGGTGACAGCCTTTCAGCCTCAATTTTTAATCATTCACGCAAATGAATGAAGGGCTGGTTGCAGGAGATGCATCCCCTTGATGCCCAGGGAACAAGAACGCAGGTTGTGAGAGCGAGGGAAAAGAGCAGCGCACAAACAAGGCCTTCAAAGGGCCTGGGGTTCAATTAATCAATTAAGGAAAGAAAGAGAGGAATTTGCATATCCCCCAGCCAGTGTGAGAGCAGGAGAGGGGAGAAAGGGGGAGGAGGAGGAGGAGGAGGCGGAGGGAGGGGGGAGCTGGATCCGCAGCCAGGAGTCCTGACACGGATGGGAAAGGGAGTGAGGGGGGGATTTCCACAAGAAAAACAGAAGCTGTTTCCTGAATGGTTTGAAAAGAAAAAGGATGAAGGAAGAGGAAAAAAGTGCCTGAAGGAGGGGTAGTTGAGGAAAAGGAGGTGTGGAAGGTCTTCCTAAGACAGATTCAGTGATGCGATGGACCCAGATCCAAGTTCATCAATATTTAAAACAAGAGACTGTTTTTTATTTTGTTTGGGTTTTTTTTCTGAACACAAGGACTTCATTCAGCATGAAGTTTGTTCCCATGGCTGCACCAATTATAGACAGCAAAAAAAAAAACCCAGCGAGTCTGATATTTAGGTAAAGGTGCATGCAAATGCCCCCTACAGTAACTTATTTACGTGGGAGTGCCACCATACAATGACTTTATTTACCAACAGTGCTTTGCATGTCTCCTAAAGTGGTCAGGGCTGTGAGTGTTACCTGCTTGGGACTGCAGGGGAAATTCCCTCACACTCAAGATGACATCAACAACATTTCCCCATCTTCATTTCTGTTTGTAGTGGCGGTCATGTCTCCTCATACGTGCAGCTGCTCAGACAACAGGTGGATTCATTCTGAGTCGGTGAGCGAGGGAGATGAGTCGTAAAGGGCACGGAGATAAGAAAAACCACTGAGTCCACGCAAGAACGCAAATTAGTTCAAAATACAGATATGAATAAGCATCAAGGCTTGTTTTAGTTCGCTGGCTTGATTAAAATGGGAAGAAAAAAAAATCCACATGAGGCTATGGTGGGGCAGCCTTATAGAGAGATCATCACGGGTTTGAGCCCATGATGGAGGCTTTTTCTGTGTGGATATTTAATATTTTAGAGTCACAATTTGCCCTCAAATGTATATTTTGAAAAAGCTGTAGCTGAGTACCTGGAGGAAACACACACACGAACAAACCTGGTCAGACACAAATCAAAGATTATCTCAATGTGATAGAGTTAACTCTCAGAGCTTGTCCCGGTACTCTGTCTATTTCACCACAGTCCAAAAACATCACTCCAAAACACACACAGAGAAAATGCAATCTCTACATGGAAAGGCCTTTAACTTGGAGATGGATGGATTTAGACTATAAAAAAGAAAATAATAAAAAGCTGTTCAGCTATTTAGACAAATAACACCCTGAACAAATCGCTCATCCAACACTGATGGATAATTTATAATCAATTAATACCCTCGTGTTGAGTCAATAGACTGTGGAAGACTCCACACAGACAGCACAGGGAGCCTGGCAGGAAACCGGGTCATTGTGAGTTAACAGTGCAAACCACTTCACCTATTCCAGTCACTTTCACTTGTTTAAAAGATATCAAACACACTCATATTTCACTCCAAAGAACCAAAGCATCAAATTAATTGAGGAGAATGAGACAACCAACATCTTTCAGGGTTGCTGACATCACTCAACAGTTTGTGAAATAGTCTTACACAGTGGACCACAAGATGTTGGCTAATGTTTTTAACGCAAGATTTACTTCAAAAGCTATTAAATCTGTGGAGTTGGTAAATACAGAGCCTATTGATGTAATCCTTCAGATTATCGTAACCCTTTAAAAAGAAGGGCCTTACAATTGGGGGTAGGATAGAAAGCTCAACCCAAACAGCCGATATCAGATAAAAACATTGCCAATTTAAACAGAAGAATTTCAGATTACACGCTCCAAACATCTCCAACACAAACCAAATAAATTCAACTTGGCTTTAAAGGGCCAATGCAAATACAGCAATTAGCATGTGATGGCATCCAAGGTCGTCACTAGATCGTATTGTTGAAATTGAACAGGTTGATGAAGTGCAGATAATATGAGCGCAGGCACGCTGATTATGTAAATCTCTTTAGTGTCTCCTATTGGGGTGTGTGTCGGTCTGAACCGTCCGACCGGTCTTCACAGCGTCATAGCTCAGAGGCACACGCCGTGCCGGTGAGTGTTAGTGTTTTGAATTCAGTCACCAGACGGTGTAATGAGGCGAGGAGGAGGAGAGCCACAGTCTTGTTGCGCAGCAAGTTTCCAAACCAGCCACCTGTAGCTGGTCTACCAGGATGCAGACAGATTGGGGGGGTTCATCACTGACATCCGCCCTGCCCTCATCGTCTGAATATAGGCATGACTGAAAAGGGAAAGAGCGGTGTGTTAACTGGATGGAACAGCATGTACAAGCAGCTTGTGGTATAAATACATCAGTGAATGTCACCCTGTATGATCGTATGAAATCAAGCGTGTACAAGTGTCTTTGTATGTGTTGGTTATGAAGCAGACCTAAAATTCTATATGTAAAGAAGTTCGTGGCACGCACAGTGAAGCATTACTAGATACTTTGGGAAATAACGTAATACGTCTTAATAATGGGCACATGGCTGTTTTATTGTAGTGTTACAGTGATACATTAAGTGTTATCGATGTGTGTGGTGGTCAGTCTAATAACTGATTCATTCACCTGAACATAGAGTGGTTAGTTGGAGGAAGATGCTCTATAGCCTGGACGTTAGCGCTTCTTCAAAAACCTGTGTTTCTAAGTGTTGTATCGAGGTAAGCTAGCGCATCACTGGCAATGCAGATGCAGTCTAAACATTTTCTCATCTCAATGCAAATTGGTCTAGAAAGACATAGACTTCAGACTTCAGCCAGCATAGTCCAGTGAAGAGTAGGAGCTAATGAAGACAGATGGGTGGGGTGCGAAACGTCGACCAAGACGTACGACCCAGCCCATTTGACCCAATTCAATTTGCATTTGCAACAATCGAGCACGTTTCGTTTTTCTGACTGAGATAGTTCAGGATTATTGAGATGCCACAACTCTAATAAACAGGAGTTTGGTAAAATAACAACATCACTAATGCCAAAACAACAGCGCTCAACTGAAAGCCATGACTGATGAGGAAGATACTGAAGCTGTGGTCTCATGCAAACGTTACTAACGCCTGGCTTGTTGCTGACAGGAGGTAAACAGGAGTGTAGTGAAATAGTAACTGGCCTTCAGTTTTTATTCATGTTAAGAATGAAACACTTGGACAAGTGAGCTCTCAAACTGATTTCACTTCGTATTTCATAATAGTAATTAGTCAGTCGTGAGCTATGGCCAAAAGTTGTGTTACAGACCAGCAAGACGTGTGTGTGTGTGTGTGTCATAACTGAGAGCCGGCTGAGGAAATTAGCCACACACACACGCACACACACACACACACACACACACACACACACACACACACGCTAGAGCTGAGAGAAGGGGATGTAGATCTGGTCATTCAGGGAACTTGTCGCCAGTTCTCTGAACTCGCAGCGTTTCCTGGTAATGTTGTCACATTAACTGCAGTGTGGAGAGCGACGGTTTCATACATAGTACTCACAGTTTGTACAAGGTGCACAAGGATAGAATATGCAACCTACAAGTGCTGAACTGAAGGTGTTACCACCTTTCAAAATAAGACAGACCATAAGCGATCACCTGCTGCGACTTGGCTGCACTCAGTATGTAGACCTGTGTGGACACGGAGGGACGAGGCGCTGTGGTACCTCTGCTGTTTGAAGCATGAAAACTATCGGTTACTGGCTGTTTTGAAACACGGTCAGACATTGTTCATCCAGAGCTCCTGATGCCAAAAGCAAGAGGAGGACCTCTTTAGCATTCGAGGGTATTCAAGACTGACACGTATTCTATTTACATAGAGAAATAATGTACTCCATTATCATAGGCAAACATGCATTTGTGTAATGAGCAGCAGAGCTGAGAATGTGGGTTTATGAATAACGAGTGTGGTGTAGTGGTTAGCTGCGTTACCTTAATGTCCCTGGTGAGAGTCTTGCTTTCACATCCTCTGTGGAGTTTACATGTTTTGTTTGTACATGTGTGGTTTTTCTCCAGGTAATCTGATGTGTCCCACACTCTCCAAACATGCATTTGAGGTTATTTGGTGACTCATGATTGCAAGTAGATGTGAATGTATGCGTGTGTGTGTGTTTGTCCTCTGCCTTTCACCAATACTCAGTTGAGAACAGATCCAGTGCAACACATTGAATACAGATTGATTAAAGCAGTATACAGGATGGGTGTATACATAAATTACTTCATATAATTATTTAATCTTAGATCTTCATAGATATTTGGGGTAATAATTTAATGGTTCACAAGCGGAAAACAGGGAAAATAGACTTCACATTGTTTCTCCTCTTTTACTAAAGTCTAAAGGCCTAACCATGTTATGCAAAGCCTAACACACACACACCCACACACACACACACACACACACACACACACACACACACACACACACACACACACACACACACACACACACTCACACACACACCCACACACACACAAAACGGTGGTTATATTTGGTGGATGATCTAAT
>OMNM01000748.1:2548-14975 GCA_900302745.1 Parablennius parvicornis
AGGAGCATCCCAGTAGATTTTCACTGCACTGGTTGGGATACACCCAGCGCTGGGTCACACCTCACTGCAGCAAAGGCTGGCTGTGTGTGTGACACACACACACACACACACACACACCCACACGCATGCACGCACGCACACACGCGCGCACACACACACACACACACACACACACACACACACACACACACACACACGCACACACACACACGCACACACACATACACACACACAAGCTTTAGCAGTTTTCGGTCACACCGTGCAGAGTAAGTGTGACATTATGGTAATACCATTTTTAGATAATGTATCTAAAAGTAGTATCTCTAGTATATCACATGAGATCTCCTCGACCCTGAGTGTTCACTCCTTGCACACTTACATGCTCACAAACAACAATGTAATCACGATGGCTTCTGGGAAGCACTTCTTTTAAGTGGCTCCTGTCCAGTCTGACTATACATCAGTTAGAAGGCAAAGCCCTGTTTGAAATAGATACCCTATATACATTTCTATACCTGGGATTCTGGTTTAACAATATGTTTGAGTAAAGCTTGGATTACTGCTGCATTGCTCTTTGAATAGCAAATTACACGTTTTAATGTAGAATAGTATGAGTCACTATTGTGTTGGCAACATTTTGAAGAAATCCAATGAGGAATCCAACCCGATGATAGGAATTTTTCAAGGTGGAATTTAGGAAACGTGTAGGATTTGATATTGAGCTGAGTCAGTATGTCAATGACTAGGATATAAATGTTTAATGGGTCGTTCCATTGATTTCTGAAACCTGACGTAGTAATATCAAATAAAACTAAAGGGGTGACATTTTTTGTACTTCGAACACCCCTCTAAATAAAATATGAATAATAATAATAAAAAAAAGAAAACCCGACATGTTTGCTGCTCAAGATCTGGTTCCCCAGAAGCAGGAACTAATTTGACAGGACTACCCCTTTAAAGAAGTCATCTATATTCGGGAACAGTCCATTTCACACAAAAAAAGGGGAACTGTATCTCCCACTTTTTCACATTTAGTTATTTCACCTTACAAAAAGACATATAAGAAAGATCCAGGGCGTTAATATTTTGTCTCTTGTAAAAATTGACACGTCTTTCGTCCGAAAACTTATCTTAAGCCTGTTCAGTATTCACCAAAAAACGCCGTTTCACCCCTTTGGGGCTTTTCTATTTTTAGCATCAGCTGTTGCAACACAGAGATTAGCTGCTGTCCGTATTGTTTCGCTGAAGTGGGCAGAGCACTCCCGTCCGTGGAGAAAGGGCGGCGGTGGTTTGAAGCAGAGAAAGGGGTGGAGATGTGGAGGACTATGCCGGTGTGAGGACGTGTCTTCACCGGTCACTGTCGAGGAGCTCGTCTCGGTGAGTTCCCCTTCCTTCGCTGCGGATACAGAATGGAGGTGTGTGAATGCGGACGGTGCGTTGTTTCTTCTCCAGCCGTGTGTAAAAACCCAGAAACTCCCCTCTGGACGTTCAGCTAAAGGGCAACAGATTGCTGTAAAGTCGGAATTAACAGGACAAATTTTAATTTAGCGATCGTATGCAATTTGCGAAATTTCCTGCTTCTTCTTCTTTTTTTTATAGCTGCAAACTTTAAGATAAATATGAAGCAAAAAAAAAAAAATACCGTTATTCCGGGGCGGCTGCTGACGGTTTTCCATATAGACAGACAGACAGACAGAGGGGGCCTCGGCTCGTTTTGTCCAAAATAACCCCCTGCCAACAAATTTCTGCTTTTTTGTCAGAAATTAGCCCTTGAAACGTAGGTTTCGTGGTTTGGTGGTGGTGTTTTTCCGGCTGCTCGCGCTACACACAGAGCAGATTGTGCGTGTGTGTTTGTGTGCGCGTGTTTGCGTGTGAGTGTGTGTGTGTGTGTGTGTGTGTGTGTGTGTGTGTGTGTGTGTGTATGTGCGCGCGCGCCCAGTGAACCGCCGGGCAGGGAGAACAGAGGGATTTTTCATGTCTCAAATCATAGGATGAGATCATTCAGAAGCACACACACACACACACACACACACACACACGCACACAAATAAACTATTAATAGCGAAGTGAAATCGTCAGATCATTTGACTGTCTGATGCCTCTTTATGTGTTCGTCATAATAACTGTACATGATGCACAAGCCAAATTCTGCTGATTGTAATAATGATGCTCAGACGGCGCAGTGCTGTTTGACAGTTCTGTCTTTCACCTAGGGAAATCAACATTTTGGTGCATTCTGCACGTGTCTCCTCTCCTCTGTGCCGTTGCCGGTTATTAAACAATGATTCCCGGCAGCTTTCAGACTAACACTTGGATGCATGAAGTCTCACCAAGGTGACGCTCCTGGCATCTCGCAGTGTGACGAGAGCTTGGCCCGGAGTGTGGAAAAGCAAGCTCAGGCAGGTTTAGTTATTTGGCGAGAAAATGAGCAAAATAAATGAGGTGTGATGAGCAAATATCCACCTGGCATGTAGACATGTTTGTAATTCCGTATGAGAAACAGACTGCTGTCCAATCACATCATCCAGACTTTGAGGACATTTGCAGCACACGAGGTGCGACCAGTGTAATTGCATATTTTCTTGTGATAGCGTGACAGATTCATATGCTCTTACATATAACTCAGAGCGATCTTACATTTCTCTCATATTTCATTGGGTGCACTTTTGAAATACCAACTTGATTACTTTTTATCACCATCATGAATATAAACTCAGTGGAATTCACTCAATTACATATTAAGCTATTATTACTAATAAATGAAGTAATCATTATTTTGATAATTTATTCTATTATTTGGAGGACTCACTTGGGTTGAGCTAAATTCAAGAAGTTTACCATTTTGTGAGACAAATGAATTATTGCTTGTGTTGGTTAGCAGCATATGCAGACATGCAGAGAGAGACTGAGCTGGAACTGATACAGGGAGAACATGCAAACCACACTGAACAGCCTGGACCTGAAATTGAACATGCGTGTATTCACTACTAGATTATTATGTTGACAATAAAAAATGTTTAAAAAAAACAACAAACAACAATCAACAAACATCTGTGGATGAAATTGTTACTTTCTGGTGTGATAAGAAAGATCAGAAAAGAACACGTAAACAACATCTTCAGTCAACATAACACAACACAGTAGTCCACACAGTGTAAAATCTGCCTCGAGCCGAAGTCTAGCAGTTCAGAGATCAAGCTCCAGAGGCCTGGTTCAGATAGTTTAGACGTGGAAAGATGGTGGATATATTAGACAAAGGATGTTTGAGAAGGAGCTGCCAGGCAGCAGGAGGAGAGGAAGACCTCGGAGATTGATGGAAGCGGTGCAGGAGGAGATGGAGGTGGTTTGCGTAACACAAGGAGTGAATAGAGCAGCTCAAACACAGAGAAGGCAAATTTATGCTGATCTTGATTTTGTCTATCATCGTGTCACTGAAAGTTGGCTTTTCTAGAAGAAAAATAATACATATTCACATATAAATACTGAAATTTCCACACTATTTAGCGCACCTGAACATAAGGTGCACCCGCAAAATTTAAAAATAAAATAAAAAGTACATATATAAGCCGCACTTGAGTATAGGCCGCAGGTGTCCATGTTGTAGCAGGAAATTCTCGGCAGGAACACAGGAATTGTTCATATTTTCATCAATTCCCACAAATCTGTCTTTCATAATGCTGGAAATTCCTGCACATACTGCTCTCTCTCTCTGTGTGTGTGTGTGTGTGTGTGTACATGCGTGCGTTGTCGCCTGCTGCACAGAAGCCCTCAGACAGACAGACAGACAGACAGAGAGATAACGGATCACCAAGGTTTTTTTTTCTCTGTTGATAAAGTATTTTAATGGTTATTTGCTGGTTGTGATTCAGAGGAGGAAGATTTCTCAGCCAAGGAGCGCAACAGAGCGGCTTTACGTGATGGACAGGAACGCATCACTCACTGCCGTCAGCTGCTGGAGACCCAGACCACGGATAGCAGCATAAGACAAGGTCATGAATAGCAGAAATCGTACTTTTTTAGGCAAGTTTTGGAGAAGCAAAGGTGCTCAAAACAGCATGTATTTACATGTGAAAGTAGAATCTGGCAGCATGAAGCCTGTTAACTCGTAGAAATCGCATCATTGTAAAAACCTCAGGGTTCAAAGCATTTCAAAAAAGTCACGGCCTATAGTCCGGAGATTACGGTAGTTGAACAGACGTGCTTCTTAAAGAAATAGAATATCTTTGGAAAATTACTTTTGTTGTATCTACTCTCATAACTTAAGTTTTAACTGTTACTACAGCCTTATCAAGAAAAGTCAACTGCCAAATTAGGAGAAATGAACATTTCCTTTGTCTTTGAATTTGTTTTTGCTGACCTTATATATTCCATGAGAACAAAGATTTTTATAGGGTAAATTAAATGTGTGTCTCACAGCTTGCAAGCTTACATTATCTATCTTTTCATTAAACGATCAAGATCAGCATTTAGTTTTACACAATAAATATATCAGATGGCTGGCTGTCTGAAGTTTGAATTTGTTGTGTTAGCTTATAAAAAAACTTGAATTTTGACTTTACTCATCCTCACATGAGTGCTTTCCAACTGGGAAAATTGGATAACAGCAGATGATAATTCTTCAATTTGTCTTGTTTTTATAAGGGCTGCAGTCATTTCACAGCCTGCTTTAACGCCCTCAAATACTTAGTACAAAACTCCAGAGTGACTGACTGCAGAGTTCAGAGGAGGACATGCCGGGTGCCAATCACAGCATGCTGCTGAAATGTGTGCGAGTTGGATGTGGACAGCTTTGAGCCCAGAGAAAGGGAATGCAGTTTTCTTAGTGCAGTTATGGTTAAATGGGCTCTCAACTAATGCATTGAGACCAGAGACTGCCAAGTTAGTCACTAATGGTGACCCACAATCATGTGATTAAACATCCAATTGGCTTTTTGGAGTTTGTCCTTTCAGGCAATGTAGCAAGGGGTGTTCATAACATATAATTCTGCAGTCTGCTGTTGTTGGAGGGTGACTTCAGTTGACTTCACTATATTAAAAAAAAAAAAAAAAAGATAAGAACTCTTATTAGCATTACAGAGACTGTGAAATTGGCTAAAATATCACAACTTTGAAAGAAACTCTCTAGAGTATAACATTATCCTGGGAGCCCAAGTGTTTTGCATTGGAAAAGACTGTAGGTTGCAAGAGGTGGGTGAAGGGAGAAGAAGACGTCCTGGACAGGCTATCAGTCCACCACAGGACAAACAGAGAGACAGACAACCACATGTGTAATTTCACACCGAGACAGTATGCAAACTCTACACAAAAACACCACTGATCTTCGACTCAAATGGGATATTTTCTCACTGTGAGACGTGTGCGTTAACCAGTACATCACCATGCAGTGTGTATCAAAATATTTCCCTCTGGGATTAATAAAGTATTTCTATTCTATTTAAATATCTTGGAGGAAAATCTGTCATGTTGGTAGTGTCGTTTCTGTTTGAAAAAGGCACCTCGGCCAGGAGTGTCAATCACATTTCAGTTGGGCCACAAACAGACACATTTTATATTGAGTGGGCTGCACAGGTGAAATAGTGGCATATTTACTTTGAAATTTAAAGTTCCTCTTTGTTGTGGTGCAGAGTATATGTGATGAAAATTTCTACAGTTACAATAGAATATGACTACAAAAACATAAAGCTATTTTTAATGTAACCTTCTGGTGCAAATTACAGTGACATCGACTAAAAAGCTCAGATAACTGTTGCATGATGCATGTTTTTACACACTCACCCTGGCAGCTTTGAGGCAAATGGTAATAATAAATCAATGTTTTCTTAGAAATTCTTACAATTTGCTTGGTGGTTTATCAGGATTGGAGCCTCTTACAGACCGGTTTTGGCCCACGAGCCTTTTGTTTAACACCTCAGGCCCGTACAGTGTTTTACCACGTTCAGAGTATTCATAAACAAATAAAGCTTTAAAATATTTGAGAAAATGACATTTATAGCATGAAAAAGCAACTGAAAAATCATAATTAAACTTGGCCGAATGTAGTGACATGACAACTGCCTTAAGCAATATAAAACTCATTTTGAACTCGGTGAACCACATTTTTTTTGATCACCTCCTGCGAGTGATAGATGAGTGCTGATATAAATGGTATGGGGTGTGCACCTCTGCGTTCTTCCCTGTTCCTGCTCTGTGAGTTGTGTTGCCACTTTGTTCCCACATGGAGAGGGAAATCCTTTCATCCTTTCTCAAGACAGCGACTAACTATTTCTCAAGAAGCCTAGTGAGACTGTTTGGAGCCACTGGGTGGACAAAATGCAAAGGTCCGAAACACAGCAGCGTTTGTACAGACCAACGGTGTGTCAGGAAATTCACAGAAGATAGGAATTGTTGATACTCACTATAAAAGAGTAAAAGCTTAGTCCTGCTGGGATCATTTTGAACACAGCTCATAAACATGAAACATGGCTCTGCCCTTATTAGCATTTTAAGAGTATTTCCCAGAAGCATGTAAACCCCAAACAACAGGACAAGGGATTTTTCTTTCCCTTTGTTTTCGTGACATTCAAAACAAATGGTAAAATTGATCCATCTAGCATGAGGGCGAGAAGAGGAAAATGTGTTGCCCGTCAGTGTGACGCTTTCTACCCACATCTCTGTCTGGTCAGACACATCGACTATGTTGTGGTGAAAAGTGTTTGAGAGAGCCCACCACACAGATTCGCTGGGGGAAATCCTGACACACCCCAAAAGGTTGTGACCTGGCTTGGCTTCAGCTACACTAGGTCACCCCTCACACCCATAGCGAGGGTGAAAACCACACCTAGTGGCAGGTACTGCCATTTCATATTGCCTCTCAACTTGTCCCAATTCCTTCATACTGTCCTTTGTGTGTGTGTTTTTTTTTTTTTATTTCTATTTTTTTTCCCCAAAAGGCAGGGTAACTTTGTGACAACCAACTTAAATAAGGATTGTTTTCTTTTTTTTTTTTTTTTTAATAATGTGTGGAATTTGGCTCAGAATTTCTTTGCTGAACCTGGCTGGTGTTGGAAAGGAAGGAACCCTCTTCCTTCCCTCCATTGTGCGGGGCAGGAATGGATGGACTTGAGCCAGCTGACAGCTGTTTCCTGGTGGGTGAAGGAAGAATGGGCGGGGTTGCGGGGGCGTTGTGCTGCTCGTAGAACTGGTTGGTGTCTTTCTTTCATTTTGCATTTCTATTTGGTGTGACTCATGTCTTATAATTCATGCATATGAGTACCCTGTAGCAAGACCTCCGCTCTTTCAGTTCAGATCATCAGGGATCTGGCATAGTGTTTTTTGGTATATTATATTATATTATATTCAAATTGTGTAATTTTTGATGAATTCTGTACGTGTAATACATTTTCAACTTAAGTTGGTGTTATGCTACCAACTGATGACACTAGTCTTTCCTGTTGAAATCAAGATGTTATTTAGATGACTTTAAAAATAGTAAGCGGCTCCAATACTTCTTCAGCACAACGTAAGCAACCGATAAGAGTGTCTTTGTAGAGATCTTGACTTGTCTGCGTTTGCCTGACCGTGTGCATAATAAGTGTAAGGAACTCACTGGGTTGTGTTGTGCATGTGCAACCGAAGGTGTAAGGTAGCACTAAATTTAATGCTTCAGTTGCTAATCCTGGCAAATAAACCCCCCACCTGCTCAAATCACACAGGTTTTACTTCTCGACTACTCAGTCAAGAAGTTAAAGGAGATTGCCTCAAATGCACTCCGACCTGGAGACTAGGAAAAGACAAAAGTACCTGGAACGTCTAGACCAAGTCAGCCAATTCTATATCTTCAGCACAACAGACCCCGATCTTCAAGAGCCAATGATTACTACTGGTGAAATATTTGGGGGGTTAAAATAATTACCCCTCAACTAAAAGTAGGCCCTGGGTCCCGATGAAATATCACAAATTAGCTGTGATGGTTCAGAGTACTTGTGGAAACTTCCTGTAGATGAACGCCCACTATCATGTCCTCCCCTAGCTGGTTGAAATGTTTGAAGAATGTGGTGAGGATACTGCCACAGGCCTGTTGGAGGCTGTGTTCGTCCACAAGCACTTTCCCACAGAGGTCGACTTGTATTTTCCTCTTTAGGGCCAAAACCAAAGCTAGCTTCAGGGCTAACTGTTTACCTTACTCAGCAGTCTGGTATTTAAACATAGGACTTGGTTTTTGACTTGTGGTGTTTTCAATGTCCATCTGCTGGTAGTTGAAACTGTACATTTACTGCAACATTGGAACCTCTTGCGGTACACTTTTGTGTAGTGAGTATGGGATGGCAAGGCTGTCAGTCATTGACTGTTTATTTAAAGCTGAAGTAGGTGGACAGTTTCTACAATATTAATTCGATAAGGTTGTGATGCATGATATACATTTGTATATCATTTTGCTTTTCGCTCATAAAATCATTATTCCAATTCTTCAGTCTTAATATGTAGAGTCTGAGATGTGAATATTATGGAGCGAGATGAGAAAAAGCTCCAAAAAACAGGAAGCGGCTCATAAAATTGCTGCGGCTATTGTAGTGAGTCAATACCATGTTGGAGATTTTCTATAAACTTTGTCCTCACATGCCTCTGGTTCCTCCTCCAGCCTCCTCTGTTTCTGATTTCTCTCACCCTTCTCTCCCACTCTCCTCTCTCATACCATATGCCTTTTTGTGGCTCTGTGTGGTCAGCGGTAGTGTGAGCATTTTGCGACAACAGCACAGGATTGCATGACAGATATTAAAGATCCCATATTAGACCGTTTTTCAACTATTTCACATTGGTCTCTCAGGTCCAAAAGGGTTGTATTCTAAGTTTATTGTCCCAAATCCAGCATTTCTCTGATTTTCAGTCATTTCAATAGTCGATTCTATGAGAATATGCTGTGTCTGTCAGTCTATGCCTCCACCACGCCCATCTCGGGGAGAGGAGGAAGTGCATTACTCTCCATGCGGCGATGTTTACATTGGATATATCACCATGGCTCATAGAATTGTTGTCATACAACTACACCAGTTTGAACCAGAATCTCACCCAAGAGATTCTCCTCAAGAAGTTCAGACTCTGCAGGTGCAGCAGGACATTTCAGAATGGTTAGTTAAAAATACCGTGTCTGAATAAGTTTCTTAGTTTAGTCTTATGTTTTGTTACAGTTGCTACAGAGCAGCTAACTGTAGCTCGTGCTAACTGTTAGGCTTTTGCATATTATGCTGAATATATTCATCCTGTTGCTCTGCATATAACTCAAAGCACTTTTTATGCAGCACATCATGCATTGAATATCTCCTGATAATGACTAGTCTTGCATATTCTAGTACACAAACTTAGAAACAGTAATCGAGCTACGTCAGCTGCAGTGCTAATGCTACAGGGACATTTTTACAGGCTCTCATGCTAAGTAGTCCTAAACTGTAAAAAAACAAAATCAAATAACTTAAAGCTTCTATGTTTGTAGTTGAGTCGTGGACCGTTGATACAGATACGGACTTTATCCAGTTTTTTAGGGAAGCCTGCTTACTAGGAAGAATCTACTATGTCTGTGATTGGTTAATCCTCTTCCTGATGGAGCAGAGGCTGATTTCTGATTTGCTCATAATGACATACTGACATACATAGATGACTGACTTTTTTTCACTTCTGGGGACTAATTTGCAGGTATGGGGGCAAATATTATTATTAGAAAATCGTTTAAAAGTGAATTTTGCATAATATGACCCCTTTAAAGCTCCTTAAGTCATGTTCTATATTGACTCACTTAATTATATTCGAGGGGAAGTACTGTAACAGCTGTTCCCCTGTGGTGCTAGTGTAAAGGCCAACTGAATTCTGTGCAATTTTTTTCTTTTTTTTTTATAAATACACTGAGCTTGTATGTCGAAATGCCCTTCTATTAAAGCTCTTATGTTGTAGTAAGATGTATATTTTTGTTTTGAAAAGGCTATAATGACTAAGTACGGCTCTCCCTCTTCTGTCCTGTGGTTTTACACGGTCAGGCAGTGAAGATGTCATCGGTCTGCTTTCAGCATCGATACCAAATGCAGAATCTTTTTCCAAGTCTGTCTTTTTATTTTGTACTATTTTAGTTCTTATATTGAAAACATGGCAGCTCTCAAAAGTTGCTTTGTCTCACTCAGTTGGTCAGGCAGTGAGACGCTGACCTCCTTGACAACTGCTGTGGCATTTCCTGTCGCTTTCACAATAGAAGCCTTTTGTAGTTATCCAGGGGAACACTCTTAACTTGAGGCAAGGGTGACTTTGCATCACGAGTTGACGTTTATACCTCACAGAAACGTAAATGCAAGAGAGTGATTCAGAAAGTGATGCAACTCTGGTACAGCAATGAATGAACAAATAACTACTTTATAAATGTGTATTGAAAGCATGCAGTTATAGAGTTGTATACTTACTAGAGGAATATGGGTTGTGGATGGAATAGACACAGCCTTAACCACACTTAGTTTGTAGTAGTGGACGCCAGATCAATGATACAAGGTTGGATCAAGCTATGATGTAAAGTTGACTTTTTGTCTTCTCTGACCAGTCCTTATATATTTATTTTTTCATTCTGAGCTATGGTATCAAAAAAGCATCTTTACCCAGTAATCTCATTGGATTTTTTCTTTATGTAAACCTTCCATGAGGGTTGAGTGTGAAAATCCCTGCAGATCAGTTATTCATGACATGCTAAGACTATCTGAAATCCTTTCCTTTTCGTTCTGATAATCCATTTGGACTTGAACAGGTATTTTGATTATTTCTACACACCTAAATCAGTTGGTTCGCTGCCACGTGATTGTCTGATTCGAAATTTAGTTTAATAAGCAGTTGACAGGTGATGGATTTGTACTAAAGATTTATGAAACCAGCATATATGCCATCAATAGAAGGTAACAAATCTATGCTTGGAAAATAGCTGCTATTTTCTTTGTTGGTTTTGAGGGTCAGTGACATAAGGTTGGGTAACAAAGCTCCAGAGAAACCTGAGTGAAGCCAGAAAGTGCTGAAAGCTGCACGAAGCAGGCTTTTACAAGTTAAGCTTCCTCTTGAAATGAATGCATTCCTTGTACTCTTTATTGCATCAGTGGTGCCAAGAATACAGTTTAACCCCACAGTGCACATTATCCCATTTTTTCAATCTAATCTTTTTCTTTTTTTTATACAATTCCAGCACATTTTGTCAACTACAAATAGGAAAACCGTGAACATTTGTCTTATCTTCTAGATTTCTAGTCATCCCTGTGCTCTAAACTGGACTGTTAACTGACATTTTAAGATGTATGTGTACATTTTTCAATATTTGATACTACTCTGTTAAATAAACACGAGAGATTGTACTATTTGTTAGCGCATACTTATATTCTCAAACGTTTTACAGCAGATTTTACTATAGATTGCTACGGCTTTGAGCACTGCGGGAGTAAATCTAGTATTTGTCACCTCATGATAGGTGTGCATGTGCTCTCTCCATCTGGTATATTACTAGGTTATAAACTCTGCAATGTAATGGTGGCTTTTCTGGATAGATCCTGAGATAGGCTCCATGTCTCATCACCTTAATACAGCTAGAATAGACGGATATGGATGGAGTAAATAGTATTCGAAAAAAATAAAAAACATTTCAAGATGTGCTTGAAAAATGACTTTTCTTGACACAAATCTTTTGTTTTATAAATATTTGATAATGATATCATGATCAAGATAAATAAATACAGGATACAACTGATAATGAATTTTTAAAGACATCTCAAAAAACTGAATTATTGTCAAGCAAACGGAAACAAATTAAATTGGTAAAAATGGAATTTGACCCATCTCCCCTAATTAATTGCAACATAAACAAAATAGGCTTCAACCTGGAAGAAGCTCTTGCTGTCTCCAACCTTAAGTTTGGAAAATAGTAGGCAAAGAATATAAATTGTTCGAAGGCGTCTTTATTAGCTTTGTGTTTGCAACCATTCAGTTTTGAAGGCTGCACACTAATGAGCCTTTATTTTCTGGATACCATTGCACATATTTCAGTTACAGGCAACATGCAAAATGTTACCTATATGGCCAGTGTGCACAGTAGAAGCCATCCCTGACTTCCTGTCCTGTAATGAGTGCTAGATGTTTGCTCCAAGGCACGGTGATAAAAAGAACGGGAAAACGGCAAGTTCTCAGTAGACGTAGAAAGAAGCGAATTGTTTGGTTTTCATAACCTTTTCCACATCTAGTCACATCCAGCTGAGAATCTGCTTGGTGTCTAATCCAGCTGATGCTCCTCTTCCTTAGTTGTAAAACGCAGTATTCCCCTCTGTGGTTTCTGCCATCCTTTTTCTTTTTTGCCCCATCTTTTTTCTTTGATCTACTCCTTGATGTGGTCTGCTGTCTCCATGGTGATGGAAAGAAAACAGCTTTACCACCTCGCCTTTTTCTG
>OMNM01000751.1:2315-16435 GCA_900302745.1 Parablennius parvicornis
GTGTAGATGTGTATGTGTGCCACAAGCTAGTGCCACCCCAGTGTAACCGCAGCCGATGAGTTCCTCAGCCTTACATTTAATCAGCTTGTCACTCAGTCTACCAGATCATTAGTAAATTGCTCCGTCATTTCAAGTTGAAAGTTGTGAAATTAATCTTCAAACAGACATCAAGCAACATTTTTTTTTTTTCAAAATGGAATGAATTATGCAAGATGGAATGTTTACATTCAATATGAGGTGATAGCAAATGCTGTTTTTTTTTTTCCTTGTCTCGCTTCTCTTTTAAATTGAACGGTGGTGTTTTACGAGTGGCAGGACAAGCCTTTAAGTCTTATAGCTGCCACTCATTTGGAGGCCTGTGGCAGTGCCTTTATCAGTTCTGAAACCTATAAATGTAACTGAGGGTCACATACCTCTGGAGGCCTCTCCGAACTCGCGTCGCTGCAGGCGGGAATGTTAAAACCAAGGGCAGGCCCAGCAGTGCACGAGCTGTCATCAAACACAGATATACTGCGGTGGATGCACATAAAAGGTGCAGTTTGCCTCCCCGCAGTGCTGTATTTGTGGTACTCACATACTTTGTTTTGGAACATACTGGTGTACAAAAGTAATTTATGTTGTGATTTAAGAAACACCGGCGGAACACACAAATCTATTTTCTCAAGTGTTGACAGAAGGTCGAACTGCGGGTCAGCGGAGTCGTCGACCGGCGGCGTTAACCGATCCAGCCTTGCTTAGCGGCCTCGCAGCCAGATCCATGACGGGAATCTGCCGCAGACAAAAGGGGGCAAAGTGAGCTAATGTGTGTTTTTGACCCCTTTCGGCAAAACAGCGGGCATTGTTTGCAGAGCGAGGCACAATGGTGTTTCTGTTCAAAGTCGGCCCAAGTGAAAGGCTGTCAGAGTGGAGGAAAGTGTGGGTGAAAAGACAGAGGGAGGGAGAGAAAGACTCTCGCTCTCAGAAACCAACTTTTCTGACTGCTGACAAGTTTTTTAACCTTTAAGATACCGATGTTCAGTGAAGCATCAAGTGTTTAGTCAGATTTTCTGTCTATCGTCGTTTCACTCCAAAATTCTGTCTCCAGTTTTGTTAATATAAAAAGATTTGTGCCAATGGAAGTGTGGGAATTAAATGCTCCACTACCAAAAACACAAGCCGTGCGTGGGTTGTTCTTAATTGGATTGTGATCTGCCACTTCAGCAGATTCCAGCAGGGACCAAAAGTACCATGTTCCCGGTGAATTTCTGATGTGTGTTTCTTTCTACTTCTACTGTCTCTCACCAGTTATACAACATATTCTTCTGTTTTGATGTGTGGAACTGGTTGTAAATCAAAATTCACATGAACCTTTCACTTTGTATTGTATTATATGTCTTGTGGTCACCACGTTCCACAAAAGAACTGCAACTCATGCTATTAGTTCTCCATTAATAAGTCATGAATTAAGGTAGGAGGTAATGTAAATAGTGTTTAGTGCACGTATCAAGTTACCAAAGGATGTTCTGTGGCCAAGGAGCCAGTCGTCGACGGACTCACGTGTACGTCTTGATCTGCTGTGATCTCTACATTTCCATGAAAAATCATTTTGTCCTCCTTGATAAAAAAGTCTTGCTCGCTCAGCGTGTGATGTGTCTGCCTGGTTGATATAAATGGAGGCTGAATGGAAATGCTACCACAGTAGCATTTGATCTGTTAATTGATCTGCCTTCACTAATATGCCTAAAATGTTGATGACTGTAGTTTTGCGGTGATTGGATGATGTGGGGAAGAGGAGAGGACTGAGCACAAAGAACTCATGTGCATTCATGTTGTCCTCATAGTGAGAAATACAAACTCTTTTTCTCTTTCTGAGTTACAGGGCTGAAGTTGTAAAAGAATCTGCATTTTCTATTTCAAAATGCGAGAGCTTCAAGGTTCTAGAGCTGAGTTTTTGACATACCTGCTTTGAGTCACACATTGAGTTAATGTTGTCATTTAGAAACATTTCTCAACATTTCAATGACTCCTGCTTATAAATCTATCACAGTTTTCCCGAAGCTATTGTCCTCTTGTAAGTGAATTACTTTAAGTTTCTTTTTAAAAAAGAAACTAGCCAATAACAACTTTGCTTTTGCAGTCAACCGGAACACTACAAATTGCTGTTTTTTTGTGTTTTGTTTTTTACAATACAGAGACTTCTTTTACACAGCTTGAGCTTGGAAACAACTGACACTTACTGACTGCAAGAATAAGGACTTATTGTGTTACAGTTTTGTTTTTCACTCACAGTTCCACCTTTGGAGCGACATAACAATAATATTCAAGATTCACTTTGATGTTATTCAGAAATGGTAAAAACTCAAGGAAACCACATATTTTGTCTCCTAAACACAGCAGTGTAAGAAAATCAGTTTTGTAATAAATGTTAAAACATGTCTTGAATATAATATACTTCAATAAAAAAACGTGATAGAAAGCAACATCCTGTTAAAAGCAGCTGTTCAACATTTATTTCATGTGCTTTAAAACCACAAAGCAGACAAAGAATTAGTGCATGCACTCTGTGCATTAAGCTGCACTATATTATTAAACACGTAATATGGAATAGATTTATCTTGTACAAATATTGTCATGATTATAATTGCACAAAAAACATCTCCACAAATTAAGTTGATGTATAAATAAATCATGTCTTTATGTTTGGAAACTTGTGCTTTCTTGTGCGTCTGTAGTTTCCACTCACAGCGTTTCAGGAGTGGAGCAGTTGTCTGCTTCTTTTCGTAAGTTTGTGCTTCTGACTCCTGAACCGTTTCCACTAAATAAATATTAATAATGAAGTGAAATACAATCTATTTCGACACAATATAGCGCAAATACAGTATGTTGACATCCAGAGTGTGAATGCACAGTGCATGGAAACAACTAATTGCAGTTGATTACAATATTATGTAAAATGCAAATGTTGATCTTGTGATAATAAATTTGCAATATATCATAAAGCTCCACATAAATCGGCTCCTGGTTGTTCCGCCTTTACTCATACTGTATCAATGTTTAACATTCTCCAATGCGGTGAGCAATACGTTCGTGATAAAGTGGTAAAAGTCCCAATCCATCTCAGTGTGCTCTGCTCCCATAATAGCATTTGTGGAAATATTGAGTCAGATTGTGTAACACTGGTAGCATTGACTTTGTCGCTGCATAGCATCCCTGTCATACACTCCTCCCCCTTCGATTAGTGCGACTAAAGGTTTTGGAAGTATTATTTTTTTGCTCTGTCGTTGAATAAAGTAACACAAACATCAGCGGGGGTTGTTGAGCGTTAGTAAGCAAATCAAGATAAACAAGCTCCGTCTCTGGAGATGCCTGTTAAAAGAAAAAAAAAAAAGAAGAAGAAAACAAATTACAGCAGCAGCTGACTGAAGTGGTTTTAGCTGCTGCTTGAAGGCTGCTCCACATTACACACTGTACTTAGCTTACAGTCGCAGTCCTCCATCAACAGTATACTTTACCTGACACCTGGTAATTAGCCAGACGGGTAACACAAGCTCGCTGACTGACGGAGCGCCTGTTTTCCTTCCCATTTAGCCAGTTTCAACAGCTGAAGACATTGTGCAAGTAGCAGCTTAACAAAGTAGGAAACTAATGCTCGTACAGCCACTGCCCATCCCGAAACATTTGTCTCTTACTTGTCAGATTCTGGTGTGATTTATAGACCTGATGTCATCTTGTGCTGAAATTGGCGACGTTGACCACATTCAGAGATCCGAAGTCGACTAATTCAGCTTCCAGTTTGAGTTGGTATGACAAGCACAAATGGAATATCCATTCATTCAGCAGGAATTTAGCTTTAAAACCGTTGTTTTTTTTAAATGTCAAACGCTGCACGTTCACTTGTTTAAAGACAGAATCAGAGCTTTTTGGAGCTGTTTTCCAACTGTTGTGTTTTCCTGTAGCTTTGAGCATTGTTGTGTAAACAAACCTCCAAAAGTTTTCCATTTTCGCTTGATGAAGTATCGTGTAAACAGGGCCTCAATTACTGTTTTTAAGTCCTTTGCCATTTTAGCAATTTTAGCTGTCTAACTCTAGTCCTCCAATTCAGTACATCTTAGTAATTTTAGCAGTTCTTGATATTTTATTGGTTTTGGCTGTTTTCAGTAGTTTTATCCGATCGAGCTACTTTTAGTAATTTAACCATTTCAGCTGATTAAATTGTTTTAACTATTTTTATCAGTTTAACCTTCTGCATATTTTGGTCGTGTTTTCCTTTTTAATGAAATTGTAGCTGTTAGCTGATGAGTCACTTTTGCATTTTCTTGGAAACTTGGTTGAGTTTTATTGGATCAGTTGTAACTACCTAAATAAATTGCAGGAGGAAGCAGTGAAGGCTGCGTGTGCAGAGACTCTCCTGGTTTGGAACGAAACACTGGCTGGTTTTCTTTATTGCTCGTGTTTGTGGTGGGTCTACGAGGCAGCCTGTCAAAGTTAATCAGCCTACAACGACTGGCTAAAAGCAGACATCCTGGCTGCACTGCGGTTCTCACACACACTCACACTCAGACAAAGGCGAGCAAACACACGTGCAGCCTCTCGCGTGCACGCCGATGCTCACGTACTGCTTGTATAAAGAGAGGCAGAAAAAAAGAGTTGTTAACAGATTTTTCTTCTTCCGCCGGCAAGTCCTTAATGGAAGCTTGGTTAATAGTGACTCTGGCTGAACCTGCAAGGATACAATGCAGCGCTGCACTCATTGAACAGGGGATTCAGCGGGACTGGATGCCTGAAGACATATATTCAAACAAAATGAACTGTTGATCCACCCGCTTCCTCTCACTTCCTCTTTTATAGTGTGGTTTTGCCACAAAAGGAAGAAAACGAGAAGAAAAAATCTTTTTCTGTCTCTTATTACTCACAGAACCATTAAGTGTATTTTATCCTCAAGCAAAGGTGGAACAGACAAGTAGATTTGTTGTTGGACCTTTTTTATCGTTTACACTCTTTGCAGCAAAACATATTGGCGAGGGATTTGATTGTTGGTGAGTTTTTATGTCTAATTGCTAGTTTGATAAAATATCCCAACTTTCCATTTAATTTTAACTTTGCCTGCAAAGTAATCTCGAATTTTGTCTCTGTGATTCATTTGAGAACCACCAGCAAAAAATCCCCCAAAACAATCAGTTTTCCTGTCTATTCCAGTCACTTGTAGCTGCAATAATTATAACAGCAGAGACTATGGGTGATGTGATACTGCGCGACAGCTTAACGAAGCAAGACAATCCATATTTGGAGGAGGTTAATGTATTAAACACTGACGCAGAAAATAATTTTTTCAGTCTATTTTCTTTCTTTCAAAATATTTCCATTGCTTTTTTTGTATGGGCGACACATTGATCGGTATGTGACATCTTCACACCTTCGATAACAGAAAAAGGATTAGTTATCAGACCCGACATGTCACACAGCCACACATGCAAGCTTTTGTACGAGATTCAATTCTTCTGAGAAGGATCCAAAGCGGATCAATGTAAAATATTGGATGTGAGGTTCTATATCGAATGAATAAGAGCACGAAAAGATTAAATACAATCATATCAAAGATGTCATGTGAACACACACACCATGATGCCTGTCAATATCCATTGTCAGTACTAGAATTTGCATTCGTTTTCCACAAGTTTAAGACGCATGACCCCTTTACATGACAACGTTTCGCATGAAAACGCGTCACTTTTGTGTTTTTCTAGGCCACGAGTTGGTGCTTTTGGTTGTTTTTGTTATGAAACCACACACACGTATGCAGAGAACAATATGTGATAAAAGAAAGATGACGACAACACAGACATTAATATGGACAAATGACCAAGTTGGATTGTTATGATACTCATTATAGTCATGATACTCTGGAGGAAACTTTGTTATTGTCCATCATGTGCAGAACAACTGTTTACTACTGCAGTGGATCCGAATGTCCATCAGAACACTTAAAAAAAATTGTGATTCACCTGTTCTTACGGAGGAGAGAGCATTTTCAAAAAGTTCAACCCTGGGAGCTATTTTTAAAAGTGGCGTTTTCAGTGGGTCCAAGCACCGTTGCCATGTAAACAGACCCCTAAAGCACGACAAAAGTTTGGTGTTTTTACTTGAAAACGTTGTGAATTTAGGGCTTTAAAATCAAGCATGAATTCTGAGAGAATATTTGTCCAATATTTGTTCAAGCTGAACCATCATGTTCTCCAGAACCCGACTTAAGTACTTTAGTAAAATGGTTCTGTCCAAATGAAACCACTAAAAACGGTGTAGTAGTTTGGCCCACCGTGGTGCAGTAACACAGGAATACACCAAAGACATAAACTGTACACGTCAAACTCAGAACTGTGAATTTGAATTTACTTCTGTATCACTTTTTCACTGATTAACATTCCGAAAAGTGCTGTACAATAGTAGTCAGAAATGTTTGGTGTTGCTCTCCAATAGAAGCTGCTTTCATGTGGACAGAACCTCAGTTTTGTTGCCTGAAGCTAAACAAACAGTGACTATTGTTTATTCCTTCTGTCACAAACAAAAGAACAACAACAACAAACAATAGAAGTACTATGCATACTTGGTCCACAATAGCGCCTTTGCTGTGATATCATTTTAGAAGTGTAGCTTGTTGTTTGTTGTGTTGTCTCCCGTGTAGCAGTGGTTTTAAATCAGAAGCAGTGTTAGTGTTTTAATTCAATGCACCATTGTGCACATCTATACATGCATGTGATTGGTGTTACTGCTCACAAACTTGCGCGATACGTCTGGAATGTGTGAAGTGAGTGAGCCGAGCAGCGTCTGCATGTGCAGCGCTCTGGCATTCATGGCCATCATTAATCACACATTCACCTTGAATTGGCAAAGCAGCACTCTGTAAATGGTTCTAAATCAGCTGTGGCCTCGGAGCCGGCCACACGTAATTGTCTCCATTAGCTCCAGACTGAACCCCGCTCCGGTGTTTACTGAGCCAGTCCGCTCATACTTCCCCGGCTTGTTCATACATGTCACTGCCAAATGGCTGAGAAGTCTCAACAATAAATAGCTCCAACCTGAGGCAGACTGTGTGGTGTATATTAGGATGTGTGTGCGTATACAATGAGAGCAATAGAAGGGGCTACCATCCCCCTCCTGAACTGTCTCCTTGCATTGCTGTTAATCAGGATATAATTGGTATGCAGGCTCGGCGGAGGCATCGCTCTATAAGAGTGGATTGCACCGATTTAGTAATGCAAGCCGTGGAGATGCGACGTGCCAATGTAATATGCAGATTTGGAGCCAGTAGTAATGAAAACAGCAATGAGAGGCATCGTAATAACAGGAGTTACGCTGGGACAAGCAAACCTCTGCCAGTGCTGAATAATTACGGCACATTCTGTTATTATTTTTCGTCTGAATTTGATTGCCCGACAGTATATAAACATGATTTTCATGCTTTTTAGCAGATAGTAGATTTTCAGGCGGCTCGGTTAAAAGGACCATGACCCGTGTAATGGTAAAAACTCTCCGCTATGGACTATTGCCAAAAGCAATTTTGGGCCAAGGCCTTCTTGAGAAAATTTAAACTGAAGTCTTTTTCACATATAATGTAAGACTGCAGCTAATCTTCATCATCGCTTAATCTGACAAATGTGTTTCAGTTAATAGTTTAATCAATGGAAAGAATATAAATCCCTCCAAGTTTCCAGTATTTCTTATCTGAAACACTAACTTTACCACCGTTAAAGCAAGTCTAAGATCTTTTGTAATTAAATGCGAGATGAGTTTTAGGCCTGTGGCTGATAATTCTGCAACGCTTTATCCTTCTTAACATCATGATGTTTACTCCTTTGTACTTTAGCTCAACCCCTCTATTCCCTTCTATTCTCCGTTTAAGTGCTCGCTCCTACTTCCCAAAAAACAAAATAAAACAAATGCATGTGCAGAGCAGACGGCAGAAACACCAGTGTTATTTGGAAGAAGAAGTTCTAAACACACACCCAGGAAAGATCCATCTCGTTAAGTGTAAAACGTGCTGAAAATGATGTAGTTAGCATGCCAGGCCACGAGTTGGTGCTTCTGTTTTGTTCTGTCATGAAACCACACATGCGTGCGGAGAACAATACGCTACAAACATTAACAATGTGAGTACAGACTTCGAAGTTGGATTATGATTCCGGGTGACTGTCAACTATGACACTACCAAGTCCCAGGAGAACATGAGCTGGTAGGCATGACACCTTGGAGGCCGCCATTGTTGTTATTGTCCATCCACTGAGCATGTCAGGAAAAAATGTTTTGGAAAAGCTGCATTTTCCCCATTTCTGGAGTTTTTGAAATCTTCCACCTTGGCAGCAATTTTCAAAAAGTTGCATGTTTAGCGGATCTGAGCTCCATTATTGTGTAAACAAACACCCAAAACACAAGGAAAGATTTCTGTTGTCACTTGAAAACATTGTCGTGAAAACAGGACTCGTCCTACTAATCATTCTTTGAAAAAGTGGATAAAAAAATGAAAAACTACATTTGCCTTTACAGTGATCACTTTACAAAAGGTGGTATTTAACTTTGATCATTACAGTGTTAAAGTTACAATTCCACCAGTTTCTAGTATTTCCTGTTTGTGTATTTATAATTACAGTTTCTGAGTTTGATGAGTAATCTCCAGTAGTTTTCTTTTGGGGCATTTCATTTCCTGTCATGTTTAATTTTTCTCTTGAGCACACGATTCTTAACGCTCACGTTTGGAGCTGGAACTGGAGTCGACAACATCAGCTCCACTAAAGACAGACGTGTGTACAGTTCCCAGCTCTTAAAATTCTTTGATTCAGCCGTGTGGTTAAAACGGTCGGACCACGGATTTATGACGGCCTTAAATCTGGTGTGCAGATGTAAACTGTCTCTGAATTAAGATGCAGGATGGATAAACGTTGGCAGCCTGAAGTCTCACAGCCTGCTCGCCAGCGATAGATTCAATCCATCGAGTTTTAATGTGTTATTACTGTACAATCTGTCACCACACTCTCTAAATGGTAAATCCTAAAACTGAATACCCTCAATAAAAATCCCATCCCGATGTATGAATGCATCAGAAACACTCTTGGGTGTGTCAGATTTCTTAAACGATGGCACTGAATGAAGAGCAGAAAAATGTCCCACATCCATCCTATAATCATAAAAATATCAAGACCTATTGAACTTCAACAGACTTTTAAAAAAGGTTTTTTAGAAAATAAAATAGTGGCCATAAGGATTTTAGATGACATGAAAGAATAATTACATCTGGTTGTCAGCACAAAAGACAGACACAGAATTGACGTCATTTCAAAATGATTTATCAATTAATGATTCGAATCACAAAGATGTTTAACGCACACAGTGATTTCGTTTTTGGACAATGTCAACAAAAGTTAATAATATATTATAGTTACTAGACCCAAGAGACAATCGTCACCATTCTGGCAAATGGTGAGGAAACTAAAGACAAATTTGAATAAAAAGTAAGAACAAAAACTCACATCTAAATTAAACTAAATATAACAGTGAAAATAGAAATGTAGCGTGTGTGGAAGGGTACCCTTGCAGTTCGTTTGGTGTGTTTCTGGACAGGTAGCTGTGGTTAAAGGGTCATATTGCTTTATGGCAGTGCCGTGATTGCCTCCTGAGATATGTGGGAGACGAAGAGCAGCACTGATAGCGCCAAACAGCCAGGCGTAAATCTTTATTATCGCCTAAGAACAATTGACTTTACAGCAACCGGTCATTAACACTCAGCAGAGATATAACAGGTACATATAAACCCAGGAGCCAGGATGTGTTGCATTAAACGTGTGGAGCACGGAGAACATCTGTTAATAAGAGCTGTGGGAATGTGAATGTAACTCGACTATGTGAGGTTGTTGGGAGGAGTTTCTGTTAAATATCGCAGCCCAAATGTTGTATAAACTTTATTAATATTTACTATATGTTCAACACTGTTTCTTTTATAATGTTTTTGTGCCTTTTTCAGTGTTTTATATTGATATTTCCGACACTTGCCTGGGTTTAATATTAAAGATTTTAGAGAGGGAAGCCGGGCTGTTTCAGAAAACTTCAATCCATTTTATTACATCGTGAGTCGGTTACACAAGTGACCTTTACTTTAAGAGAAAGCGACTTGGCACAGTGACACATGTGGCTCCTAAAATGAGGTGTAACTGCAGAATATGGTGCTATACTCCATAGTCAATGCAGTTTCTATCAATATTTTTTACTTATACGTTTGATTAAAAAAAAAAAGTACAGGATCAAACTTACCTTGTCATAACACACATTCTCCGACCTACATACATTGGTTTGAAATCCCAGAGTGAGAATATCTCTGGGTTAAAGCTTTTCTCTATCGAGTTTTCTTGTGTGGGTTTTCTCCCGATGCTCCAACTTCCTCCCAAAGTCCAAAAAAACCTGTTCAAAGTTAACCATTGACTCCAAATTTCCCGCTGATGGACTGGTGATCTATCCCGGATGTATCCGGATTCACAAGTAGTCTCCTGCATGAACTCCAGCCCCTCGTGACTATAAGTTTAGACGGAATATGGACGGATCCCAAAGAGCCGTTGACATGTCTACCAACAAGAAAAACATGAGAAAGCCTGATCTTTCAGATCAAGTAAAGCATTCATCATTAAACTGCTTCGTATCCATCGTTGTTCAGCAGGTTCATTTAAGACTTATTTCTTGTTGAGTTCTGACTTTTTTTCCCCATTCACACAATGTGTGATAATAGCTTCATCTTGTTTAAGCTCCTCATTTTTTCGCTCCGCGATGAGGCTGCACTGAATTTTCACATGTTCTTTGTTGTGTCTGTTGCTTTTGTTTCCCACGATCCGGAGCGACCAGTTGTCAGTGAGTGCAGCTATTTCAGAAGGAGAGCTCAGCTGCCGCTGGATCATTTTTTCAGACCCATGACAGTTGTGGTTTCAGTGGTGGAACTGGTGGCCAGCTCGTGTCTGGCCGTTTGATGACAGTACTCGTAAAGTAGAGCAAAATGGAACACTACTCCGGGTTCTCAGTTGTATTTGTGCATGTCAAGCCAAAAACACAATTTCTAACGTGGTTAATTTATCAGTAATAATGTTGTGATTATTTTAGATTCTGATATCACAAAACAGTGTTCTTTATACCGCAGCCAAGTCTCCCAACAGGAAATATGTCTTTGTAAAACAAGTTTGTACTTTGACCACATTCAATAAAACACATTACAAGTGTGTTTCCAACCAAGAAGTATGTGACAAGTACAGTGGCTAGCCTTTTGGCCTCATTCCACAGGAATTTACAGTACAGTGCTCTTCTGCTCTGCTCAGGCTGTATATTCCACATCCACCATGCACATATCTTTTTGCTGGTTCAATATATTTGAAACACTTAATATAAAAAGAGAAAGGTAGGAAAAATGAAATGTGCCGGTGGGTTGTATTTCCCTGTGTTGGGTTTTATACTGCACTTGCAGTGGGACTCCCCATATCTTTCACGAGTGCTTGATATGTATCAGATGGTGTCCTAATCGATCACTGCTGTGGACGTCTGACCCACTTTTTGTGTGCATGTGTGTGTGCGTGTGTGTGTGTGTGTCTGATTTTCCAGGTCTTGTACTAACAGGAAGGAGTGAGATTGATAAGCTGAAACGTATAGGCTGACTGAGCTTTCCACACATCAACAGTCACATCATATGTTGTTGATCCTTTATAGTGGTGACAAAAACTGAAAAACTTCGACTTGAAAATATTGTGTAAGAGGCAGTGTTCTTGCACACCTGCTTCTGCTCAGCATTATTTGGCATTAGGTTACTTTGCTTAATGCATATACATGATTAAAAAAATAATAGAATTCTCCTTTATCCTCCTTGTTTTCACGTGTGTTCTTCCTCCTCATTGCACCCATGAACCTCCTCACTGGCCTTCGTCTTCATCGTCTATCACCTTCATCCTCAACATCCTTCTATAAAGCAGAGCGATAACCTCTGCATGTCCAAACCGTCGCAATCGTTTTTCCAACTGTCTATTATTGGCTAACGTACTTAATGTATTTTTCAGCTCTAAGTAAAAGAGTGAACATCCCTCCAGTTCAGCTTCTTGTGTTTTGATCAGTGCCAACATCTCTAAAGCATACAACCATAAAGTCTTGTTATTAGCTATTATTTATACCTTAACCTTTAACTTCTCTGGGATTCTCCTACCACACAGCACTTGTTACACTCTTCTCCATCCAGTCCACCGTGTCTGGACTCTTTTCTTCGCTTCAACTTCCACCGTGTTGTTCGGTGGACCCAAGGTATTTAATCTTCCTCCGCTTCCTGCATCTTCACTGTTTCATCACCCTCATGTTCTCTTCTTACTCCCGTTCACCTTCATTCATTTATCTGAAACCTTCACTTTTCCAGGTTCTTATTGACCTGCTCACTCGTCTCACTGCAGATCACCAAATTCTCTTACAGATGGTGCCTTTCAACAATTGTGCAAGTTCACCGCCAGCCACACAGTTCGACCTGAATCTCTAAACTTCAGGCCACGACGTTAAATTTGCTGTGTGCAGATTGAACGATGAAAACACAAGCTGACTCGCAGCCTACTACGACTTGAGTCGACGGCATTGCCGCAAGAGTAGCTTGTCATAAACATGAAAGATGATCGGATCCCTCGCCGCTGTAGCATTGATATGTTCATGTGGGTGGCGAGAGTGGGGCAGGTATTTTCGAGGGGTGGGAACATATGGCAAACATATAAATAACAAATGTAATCACACGTTCCACACAAATCAGTCTCTTGCAGCTCTGGCGTGATCTCGTTCTGCATTCGCTGCAGTGTGACGATGGAGATTCATACTCGTAAATGTCAAATTGGCCATAACTTTTCTTTTAATTCGTTGCTGCCCAGGCTTTCTTTTAGGGTGGCATTTGCTACTTATAGTCAACCCGGTAGATCCGCCCATGCTCGTCAGCGTCTACTAGCAATTTATGTTAAGTTACTCTCATAGTTTTTAATTTTCTACCAAAACACACAACATGTTAACATGACAAACAGGTCGCAGGTCACTGCAACTGTCACGACCACCCCGAATATCTGACCATTCTGATATTTATCGCAGGTTGTCTTTAGTGACAAGATATAGGATGTGACATAGGACCACCAAAACAGAATAGAATAGAATAGACTGGAATGGAATGGAATGGAATGGAATAGAATAGAATAGAATAGAATGCTTTTATTGTCATTATACAAGTACAACACAATTGCAATCTTTTGTACGAGATGATTGGCACCAATCCAGTTTTTGATGATTACAGGACGAAGCTTGGAGCCCAACGTTTGTGCACTTATTGCTAATGTTTCCCTAAACTGTCCAAAAGCTGTTCACAGTACGTTTTATTCCTGATCTGTCCTCTCTTGCTCTCTCTCACTCTCTCTGCCATTTTCTCCCCCTCCTCCTCCTCTTCCATACACTCGCTCCCCCATCTTGCATTCTCCCCTGAGCGTCCTTGTCAGTGTCACAGTCAGCGGATGCTATGGAGAAAAGAAGAGAGGTCAATAGTTTGTCTCCATGACTTATAAATAATATGACTCAGAGGCTGACAGAATGAGTTTGTATGGCAGCAGCAGGGGTAAAATGGCAGGAACATTTTCTAAACTAATGCTGCCCCAACCTCAAACTCCCCAGCTTGACTTGTTTAATCTCAGTGACAAATACTTGTCCGACCTTGTGCTGCGTCTCTTCTCTGTTTTCTCGTTGTTTCGGGGAGTTTTTCTCCTCCTTTTCCTGCGTCACTGCTGAGAAGAGAAGTGTTTTCTTGTCAGAGAGCCATGTAATCGCATTACCCTCCACATGTGTTTTGGTGTAGAAATGAGTGCGTGCGAGCACGCCGTCAGCTGCTGTGAGAATTTCAATACAGTGAGATTACACACGGGCGTGCCCGCGCAGCGGTGTGATTTACATGTGTACTTGAAGCATGTGTGCTCATGTTTACGTGTTGACATTTTGTGCATGCACACATGGACATGTCTGCAAGTGTTTGTGTTTACTGATGCCACGGGGTGCACACGCTCCATTGGGATTGGAGCGTCACAGTCCACTGCGAGCTGCTACAATGCGGGCCCAGGAGAGTTGTG
>OMNM01000753.1:4262-16032 GCA_900302745.1 Parablennius parvicornis
TCAATTGAAACAAAAAGGAGAACACAACTTCAGGAATAACAACGTCTTTCGTGACGTCAGGAAAAGTGAAGGCAGTCTTAATTCTATCTAAAGTCACTCAAACCAATGAAGGGAGGAAAAACAACATTAGACAGGTGGTCTTAATGTTGCGGTTGATCTGTATATTTTCTAATTTTTTTTAACTTAAAAACGTTTTGTTAAATGATATTCATGCTATTTAACTTGCAGTGGACAGTAATGTCTCTGAACTGTGGAACCTGAAATAATCTGCTTGTGTGTGTGTGTGTGTGTATGTGTCTACACTAGACATGGTCTTAGACCACCAGGAGCTGTACTCACCACTGGGAGACGAGCTCAGACAGAAAGTACGAGAAACACTGCTGAAGCAGCATCATCACCAGAAACAGAAGAAGCTGGCAAATCGCCTGCCCATTGTGCGCTCGTTTGCTGACATCAGCCGACGGACATCCGAGCTCCACCTGGATAAAAATGGTGGGTGACAAGAACTGGACTGAAACTGAAAAACTGAAAATATGTCGTGAGACGGATGAACTATTTTGACATGAAAAACTAAAAATGGATTGTTTTATAGAAACAATGAATTACAGAGATCGATATTGGTTCCAGGCTACATTAAATTTTCTGATGGTTTCCAATAATATTTGGTTGAATTTTGGGATTAATTTAGCCCATGCCTCGTAATTGGAAGCAAATTTTGTCAATATCTTTGCCAACTATGAGCTTCGGGTTTGCCAATATTCCTCACGACAGAATTAGTTACAGAGCACACTAAACTGTTTGTTCCAAGCATTTTGTGGTTTACCAAAAGTCTTGGTAGTGAATCATGTGCAATTTGACTCCACTGTTGTTGCATTTTAAGATAATTTTGAAGCGATGATCACCGTTGAGCTCCACATCATGCTTTGTGAGTGGTATTAGAGACTATAATTAGTGCAAAATTTAAACCCTGCCGTTTAATGAATACAGAAATTAGACCAGACCTGTCAGGCAGTTTGGAAGTAATCTCAGTGAATCCACATTCACACTAGAGTAAAAGAGCAAAGCTGAGTTTTACTGGATAATCGTCTTGCTATGTTTCTAAATATATATACTGTTAACTCTGTTAATATTTTCCAGAATCATCAGCTCTTAAGTGTGAATGACCACAATGTCAGAGGGAATAAAACAAGTCATTAATTAGTTTGTAATGTAAAACTAAAATAATAGTCGTTTGATAAACAAATTCAATAGGCTAAAGTTTGTATTTTATATTTTATTAACTTTTCTTCATGACAAAGATACTTAAAAAAGAATAAGTGAATGCAAAACAATTTACTGAATTATTTATTTCTTTATTTTAGAATAGCATTAACACGTTTAATAAAAATTTTGAAATTTACATATTTTGGATTTTATTCATCTTTGCTCTAATCTTGGTATTCAGAAAACACATTTTTGAGTAAATAATTATTAATAAATATTTGATCTGCTGAAGAGTTTGTTGCATGGATTTACGTATTGTTCTCTGCTTTGGATTGCCCAGGTCAGATGACGTCCTCCCAGTTTCACTTGGCGAGTCCGGATGCCAAGGGAGACATCAGTCGAGAGAACAGCTCTGTGGACTTCAGCAAGGTGAAATACACGTGTTCCCTGTTTTCCTCACCTGCAGCCACTGGACACGTGTCTCAGTTACCAGTCAATTTTAGGTTCAGCATTTGCATGCAAATACAGATATGAAATGCTAAAGCCACATAAAAAGCAATAATATAAATGAGTGTTTTTTATGAAAGTGCTGCATAAACAATGCATCAACATGAACTGTTTAAAATCAAATGTAACAGTGAAGAGTTCTCTCCATTCCTGTCAGGATGTGTGGCACTTAAAAGTACTGCATGTCGAGGAACTCTGACATATCTGACGAACATGAGCAGACTTATTTAATTGTGTTTTGAGCATTGAAGGTCATTGGCAGTGTTTTAAATGGAAAGGTCACCGAGTGAGAGATTAGGATTAAAACCATGTAAAGCATTATAAAAACGTCCCTCATCACAGATGATCACCACACACAGACCAGACAAGTATGAAATCCATGTTGAGACTTTTGCATTATGTATATGTGTTTGACCTTTTGTTCACTTCAATGCTGGAACTGTATATTGTTCTTTGTCCTTTTCACTGGCGCAATAATACAAATGTGTTTCACTATATGTAGTGTGCTTTGATTATGTGTGGGCTGAATGGACAAAATTACAAGTAGCATGCACATTTCCTGAAGTTATATTCATTTCTTTTTTATCTATCTTCACCCTCATTGTCGTTATCAAGATAAATTCATTGTACGAGTTGCATTTATTATGCTTTGTTTTATTCACACCGTTTGGATTTACTCTTCATTTCATAGCTGTAGAAATTTTCCAGTGCTTCAATTTTCCATATCTGGCTGTTCCTCAATCTTAGTATGTTTTTTTTTCTTTGAGTTTTCTTGAAACAACCTCAGGGTTAGTCAGTTCAGCCAACTGGGTGGCTGTGGCTCAGCTCGTAGAATGGATCGATATACGTACAATCCCAAAGTTGTCAGTTTGATCCCATATCCCACCCGGTGGCCCTGAGCCACAATCCTGAAAAATTTACTGCACGTGCTTTAAGGAATGTAGGTTCTGGCAAATAAAGAATTCTCTAATTCAAGCAGATTATTATGCAACACATTAAAGTATTGTGTTTTATAAATCGTGTTCCTTCAGGACTTCATTCACACTTCCGTGACATTTTTGACTGTTATGTCATATTACGCACAGACTGAGGGCTGCGGCACTATTTTTAGCCACACTGTTACATGTGAGGCTTAATGTCAGGATAAACATTAAAAATAGTGATTTGTTTTATATGTGCCAGCATTTAAAACTATTCTTATTGTTAAAGCGGCTTAAATGTTAAGCCAGGCAGAAAGGGTATCAAGACCTTTTACACGATACCATAAAAACCAGGCTTTGCTTCATCTTTCAGATCGACCTTCATTTCATGAAGAAGATCCCTGCAGGAGCTGAGGCCTGTAACGTGTTAGTGGGCGAGCTGGAGTTCCTGAAAAAGCCGGTGGTGGCGTTTGTCCGCCTTTCCCCTGCAGTCCTGCTCAACGGGATGATTGAAGTCCCAATAGCCACAAGGTTACTGCAGGTTCATTTACCTGGACCACTTTAGCTTTTATAGAAATTCAAGCCCTTGTTTGACAGAAACATTTCATCCCTTTTTCATTTGATGATATGTTCTTCTTTCTAGGTTTCTGTTTATTCTTTTAGGGCCCTTTGGCAGAGGGCCTCAGTATCATGAGATTGGAAGATCTATTGCAACATTAATGACAGATGAGGTAAGATTTCACTGTCACATCTCACATTTATACTGAGGATTTCTTTATTCATGAATGTTTTGGAAAAGTGGGTAGACGTGTTTTAAACGTCGGCCAGATGCTCCAGTTGGCACTTTTGCATAAATTGACAGTCCAGAAGAACTCAACAAATTTGTGAAGTGTCAGAACATTTCTCAACATCTCTTTATGATTATTCAGGACTCATGTTCTCCTTGTTGAAAGGAGTTTAAGTTGTCGTGATTCTGAGGGAAATCCACTTCTATAGAAGCTTTATTACAATCACATTAAACATGTGGACTAAGTGGGGATGTATTTCACTTTTGTTGAGAAAAACTAAATAGTTGCGGTTTCAGAGTGCGTGTCCCATTTTCTTTTGTAGAGGTTATCATGATCTGTATGTATTATAAAGGCTTATGTCGTTCAGACACCTGCAGGTTGGGAGCTCGTAAAGAATCTGTGAGTGTGACTGCACTGTTGCCTCTTGAGGTTTAACAAATGTGACAGGTCTCATACATACTGTGGAGAAAATACTTTGCACCACATTCAGTTCAATTTGACAGCTTCTTTTTTTTTTTTTTTTTTTTTTCTGTTTTCAGGTTTTCCATGATGTTGCATACAAAGCTAAAGACCGCAATGATCTGATTGCTGGAATTGATGAATTTCTTGATCAAGTTACAGTCCTGCCGCCAGGAGAGTGGGACCCGTCCATCCGGATAGAGCCACCGAAAAATGTACCTTCTCAGGTCAGTCGGAATTCAGAATTCAGTCTGCTGGGTGCCTACTTTTTAATTAAAAAAAAAAAAAATACAAATAAACCTATTTGTTGCACAGGAAAAGAGGAAGAAAAGTAACATATTGCCGAACGGACTAGTGGAAGGAGAGGAGGAAGAGGAGCACGGAGGCCATGGAGGTCCAGAGCTGCAACGTACTGGGAAGTAAGAGTCACACCTAGAAATATGTTTACAGTGCAGACACTGTGAAGTAAATGGCTTTCTCACTCACTACACCTATTACGTAGTGGTGCAGAACATATAAACAACTAAGCTTTACACTGCTGTCGCATTTGCCACTTTTCAAACAAGGTTTATTTAAAAGAATGAAATACAACACAGAAAATGTACATATATCTAAAATTACTGACAGGTTGACAATTAGTGCTGAGAGTTGTTCAATGGGTTTAGAATGTGTTTTAAAAGATATAATGATGTCAACATAGGCCGTAAATGCAATGAAATATATAAAACTTGAGTTTTCAAGATTTATTTTTTGTTTGTTTGAGTGAGACACCATAACGACAGAAACCCATCATAAAAATAACCACCAGCGATATTTACTGTCGATCTCACTTCAGTCCATCAATGCACATGTTGTTGGTCATGGTGTTTTCACTACATTATGTTATTTAAAACGGTTCCAGGGAAGGTAAAGTGGCAACAACATGATTATTGTCCTCCAAGGTTCATTGATGTGTGAGGAGATTCTGATAGAAATTAGTGTGAATATTCACTGAAGACAGTTTGATGCGTACGATATTGTACGATATTAAGCAGTTGGTTATGATGCTATGGTGCTTCTTGAGAATACTACTTCTGGCAGTCATGAATTTAGCTCGTTTCCATGTAACCATCTTCATTTTGGAACAAAAATCCCATGGTTGATATAAGCAGTTTGTTTTTCTCCAATATTAATTTTTCCCTGAAATGAATATGAAATTCACACAAAGTTTGCTGTTTGTTTTTGGCATTAAAATGTATATTTAATAAATGAAGGTTTTAGTCAAATTCACTATGATATGCTTCACCTCTAAATATTTGGAAGAAAGTAAACCATAAATGTTATTATTAGACACTTTCCACAGCAGAATGCCCCATCCTATTGGCTCAGTGGACTGCTAATCACAAATTGCCTTCAAACATGCCGAAATAGTTCTTATTCTTGTCTAATAATCAACCTTGAGGACATAAATCTAAGTAAATAGTGCACTTCCTCTCTAATATCAGTATGTCTCACCCACTGTAACAGGAGCTTTGATTAATTTAAAGTTAATGAATAAATGTCTACATCAAGTGCATTTACATTTCTGTTATTCTGGCTGGTGATGAAGCAACATGCTGTAATTGTTATAAAAACTGGTCATTTTATTAGAAAAAATGTTGAAATCATTACAGCATCATCATTAACACTTAATGAAAAATGAGGGACAATAATGTGGAGGCTTTTTTTGGGGGGGGGTTCAAACGACTCGCTTAATAAATTAAAATTAGTTTTAATCTTAGTATTAAATGTTCTGTAAAGTATATATACAGTGTTTGAAAATCAAGCCCGCAAAAATTATGATTTCTTTATTCATAATATACACTGTGATGCTGATCAGATATTTCTTGGTCTGTAGTTGCAGTGATGAAGTGGTTTCCATAGAAACATAGTAGCTCCAAATCTCTATTTGCAACTAGATTTTCTACCATGGAGACCTATCACACTAAGATAAGTTGAACATGTGGAAGCAGGCGGTGGGGAGAAAGCACGGAAGGGACACGGAGGCACATTTTAAATAGCGAAACTATCTAAATGTACCCATTTCAGTTTTTTTTTTTCATCTTTTATAAATGATCAAAAATTGAGACTGAAATGTAAAAATTTTTACCCCCTCAGGTGGTTTGGAGGTCTCATCCTTGACATCAAGCGGAAGCTCCCACACTACCTGTCAGACTACACTGATGCTTTTAGCTTGCAGTGTGTCGCCTCTTTCTTATTCCTCTACTGTGCCTGCATGTCCCCTGTCATCACCTTCGGAGGACTACTGGGCGAGGCAACAGAAGGACGCATAGTAAACCGCTCGCCTTTTCCTCTCAATGTTCACACTGTTCTGCCAAGACGTGCTGTACACTGTACTAACCTTTCACTGCATCAAGAGGGACAGCATTTATAGCCAAGTACAGTTAATGATGTTTAGGATGTACAGTATGCCCGTCAGTAATCACATTTTTGTCCTTTCTCATCCCCCAGAGTGCAATTGAGTCCCTGTTTGGAGCCTCACTGACTGGAATAGCCTATTCCCTGTTTGCTGGGCAGCCCCTCACTATTTTAGGAAGCACAGGACCGGTGCTTGTGTTTGAGAAGATATTGTTCAAATTCTGCAAGTATGCTTAATCTTTCCTGTATTACAGCAAACATAGAGAGATAAGCTTCATATTGCTTTTAAAAGTACATTTCACATTATTTTAATCACATTTTCCTGATGTGCATCAGCTTGCTGATTATGTGGACATTAAGCATTTCATTTCAATATGAAAATCAATTCAATCAGTACAATTCAAATAGGGACCAATCACTTCCCTTGTTAATCTCCTAATAGGGAGTATGGCTTGTCCTATCTGTCCCTGAGAACCTGCATCGGTCTGTGGACCGCTCTCCTCTGCATCATACTGGTGGCCACAGACGCCAGTTCCCTCGTCTGTTACATCACGCGTTTCACAGAAGAGGCCTTCGCTTCGCTCATCTGCATCATTTTCATCTACGAGGCCTTGGAGAAACTGGTCTACCTGGGGGACTACTACCCCTTCAACAAGAACAACAACCTGGACAAACTCACCATGTACTCGTAAGTGAACACTCAGTCCTAGACAAAGCGCTGTGTCAAATGAAGACAGAGTAATTACGGCGCACATTTCCTGGAGGTACCACAAATCCCTCACAGACGAGGGATTAATAAGTTACCCAGATGTTCATGTTCCGCCACAGATGTTCGTGTGTTGAGCCTTCTGACCCCTCAAATGGCACCCTGAAGTACTGGGAGATGACCAACGTCACTGCTTCAGAAATCTACTGGGAAGCGTTGGAGGTCAAGGTATCACTCTGTTCCAATATAGACAATATTGAAACCAGTCAACAATAGCAAAAATCACACAAGGCTGTCATTAATGACGTTTTCCAATCAAACAGACACAATTTCAGGGTCACACAAATTCTGAGCTAAAATATATTTAGATTTTCCACCTTAAAGTGGCATGCTCTTCCAGATGGAGGAAGCTAACAGAGGAGATTAAGGGCATGTGGGTCGGATTATACTGGATTACTAAAACTGCACTGCAAATCACTATAAAAGCAGTGTTTTTTGTGTGCAGAGGTAAGTTTTTTTTTTTGCTGACATAGAAGCTCATGAGCAATGTTTGGGGAAACCCAGAATATGATAGCGACTATCAGTGTGATTCTCGGTCTCCTCTTCTCCTCTCCAGGACTGCATTGAAAAGCGAGGGGAGTTCGTGGGTAGCGCTTGCGGCCCTAAAGGACCGTACGTCCCCGATGTTCTCTTCTGGTGTGTCATTCTCTTCTTTTCCACTGTCTTCATGTCCGCCTTCCTCAAAGAGTTTAAGTTCAGCAATTACTTTCCCACAAAGGTACAGTGAATCATTCACCATCCATACACCACTGTCATAATTTGATCATTCACACATAAAAGACAAAGACACTCTCTTTTTAGTGAGGCTTTTTGAAATGTGCCATGGTGCAGTGCTACACTCTAGTGGTGAATTATAAGTACTGCATGAGTGTAAATCTAGGGCCTCATGCTCATGATGCTGTTGCACAAATTGAATAAAGGATCCATTCAAGTCATAATTGCCAGTGTTTGCTTGTTTCAGGTGAGAGCTGTCATCAGCGACTTTGCTGTGTTCTTCACTATCCTCACTATGGTCTTGGTTGACTATGCTTTGGGTATCCCTTCTCCAAAACTCAAAGTTCCCAGTGTATTCAAGGTGAGCTATGACACGCAACATATGAATTCCAGATATGGTTATTTTTTTCTAAAGAGTTGTACGTATAAGGCAAACACAAGTCAATGAAAAAGTTCTTGTTTGCTGTGATCATCTCTAATATCCACTGAACCCACAACAAGATCACTATCAGCTAATTTCATTTAAAAGGGTTGAGATGTAATTTAGTCAGCCAGTCTAAGAAGTGTGCAAGTGGATATCTCGTGAATTGTTTCAGTCTATTGTTGCAGCAGTTACTTCAATGTAATATGTCATATTTTGTGCTGGTATTGTACCTACCAAAAATCTATAACATTTCCAATTTATTACAGTCTTGCATCACAATTCTGCATCACAAGAAAGTAACCATACGTCAATTATATCCCCAGAGTTGCTGTTTAACCACAAAAGATTGGACATCGATGCGTATCATTATATTTCCAATTATATAAATGAGCTGGTGTGCGGCATTTGCTTTTGCATGTGCTAATTCCATGTTATATAATCTTCACACGTGTTGACAGACTTAAAAAAAAAGAAAGAAGTGTCATTGTTGATTTTGTCAATCATGTGAGTAAATTGATAACAACATAAATGAACCAACATTCACAAATCCTTTATCAGCCCACCCGAGATGATCGAGGTTGGCTCATCAGCCCACTGGGTCCCAACCCCTGGTGGACGGCCGTCATAACCGTGATCCCCGCTCTGCTTTGCACCATCCTCATCTTCATGGACCAGCAGATCACCGCAGTCATCATCAACAGGAAGGAGCACAAGCTCAAGGTACCTTCCCGCTTTGTCTAAAAGCTTCATCTGAGCTGTGTAACATCTTGCAGAGCCAGAATTACTCAGTTTTAATCTTTACTTCCTTTTCCTGTTTCCTTACCCCTTCCAGAAAGGCTGTGGGTACCACCTGGACCTGTTCATGGTGGGGATCATGCTGGGCGTGTGCTCTCTGATGGGCTTGCCCTGGTTTGTAGCCGCCACCGTTCTCTCCATCACTCACGTCAACAGCCTGAAGCTGGAGTCAGAGTGCTCGGCTCCTGGGGAGCAGCCCAAGTTCCTCGGGATCAGAGAGCAGCGCATTACTGGCCTCATGATCTTCACCCTGATGGGAAGCTCCGTCTTCATGACGTCAGTACTCAAGGTGGGTCGCGTGGGTAAACGTGGCGGACTTGAAGTATTTCTCTGTGATGGCATTTCATTGTGAATGTGCTTCTTTTATTCCATAGTTCATTCCTATGCCGGTGCTGTACGGAGTGTTTCTTTACATGGGAGCTTCTTCCCTGAGAGGCATTCAGGTACAACTTTCTGCATTTTATTGCTTTTAAAAAATGTCTGCACACCTCAACAACAACCAAAAAACCACTGTCTGAATCCTCCCGCCAGAGATGAAATACTTGTACTATCAAAACATATGCATTTCATGAGAATGCCAACATTTATTTGGATTATGTTCAGATAAATAGTTGAAATTTGCTTCTGTTTTATTTTCCTATCGGACACAACCTTAATACTGACTGAAGTATCTCCTCATTATCATAAATACACAGCGATATGTAATTTTTCCACCATTTGAACGTAGCCAGCTGTTATTCGATTGCTTCATGCAGCACAATAGACCTTCTGTCTGTTTTTTGCAGAACGTCCTCCTTGTAGACCAGAAAACAGCTTTCTGCTGACATGATGTGAGACTTCCTGCGAGTGTTACAGCGTTAAAAGATTTGCCGTTGCGGCGTTGAGCCTGAATGACGATCTGCCTCGAGTTGCCTCGAGCTGCATTGTTTTCGAATGATTTGACAGTTGTTACTTTTAGAATTGATGCTTTGTATGTCACGGTGATTTCATGTTTATGTATTGGTTCATGACGAGACAACTCAACATTAGCACCTGTCTGTCTCGTTTTCTGCGCAGTTCTTCGACCGACTCACATTATTTGCTATGCCGGCCAAGCACCAGCCAGACTTCATCTACTTACGCCACGTTCCCCTGAGGAAGGTGCACCTCTTCACCATCATCCAGCTCAGCTGTTTGGTGATGCTTTGGGTTATCAAGACCTCGAAGGCCGCCATTGTCTTTCCTATGATGGTAAGGGCATCATGCAGCTGTTTGTGGATTAGATTAGAACTACTGGCAGAGTAAGACCAGGTCCAATTTCTTGTAAGTTTAGGCTCCATGTAAAAGATGGATGATAATTATTAAAAACATAAGCAAAATGTGTATGTTATCCTCACCGGCACTGTCCAAGTAACATCAATAAGTAAAGAACTGATTTTGAATATATTTTTTTTTTCATAATGTGACAAAATAAAGGAAAACGGACCCAAATGTTCTGCTACAAGTGATGCATCATGGGAATGATCAGTCAGTTTAAAGACAGTCTGCAGATTTCACAGGACAAAAAATTATATTACGGTAATGAAGAAAGTTTAACTGCAGACAAAAACATATTTGATGACAATGATTTTATATTTTACTAGAATACAATACTGACTTTTTATTGTAATACAAAAATAACTTTAAATAATTTTAAAGAAAAAGTAGATGAAGGGATTCTGACTTATTTCAGTAATGACAATTCATCATTGATGTATAAAAATTATTAAAAAAAACAAAACAAATGTACATTTATTTTGATAATACATTTAATTCTCCTTATAGAAAATATAAACACTATGTATCAAATGATGATTTCTGTAGAAATGAATCAGACATACTTATTAATGCTTTATGAAAATAACCAATAAACGGAGGCAAAACAGCTGAAAGCTGGAGCAGAAAAAGAAAAATACACAATTTGTTGCTAAGACGCCGAAATCATACAAAACCCTGAAGAGTTCAGTCACAATGAGCTGATTTCACTGAATGTTTCTTTGGATGATAATTGCTGATTCAGTAATGTTTCTTAAACTCTTTTGTCTTTTTTTCCTGTATTTTTTTTCTCAATAAATCCTTCATCATGATATATAATTCTTTTTTTGTCTAAGATGTTTGTTTTGAGACCGTCGTCTGTACGATCCTTCATTATTTGGGGACTTGTGAGCCATCAGCTTGTGTAATCCTGCAGGTGTTGGCTCTGGTGTTCATCAGGAAATTATTAGACTGCTTCTTCACTAAGAGAGAGTTGAGCTGGCTGGACGACCTCATGCCAGAAAGCAAGAAGAAGAAGCTTGAGGATGCTGAAGAGGTGCTGCCGTTTCTCTCCCAAACAGCCGTTTTATCCGTCTCTTGACACCCACAAATTAATCAGTATTATTCTATCCTGCAGGAAGAGGAGCAGAGCATACTGGCAGAAGATGAGGGTGTCGTGCAAGTGCCATTAGAAGGGTGCAAGTAAGTGACAGCCCACTGTAACTGTGAAGTTTTAATGGCTCACATTTACATCTGTGCGTAACTGCCAACACTTTCCTTTTTCCTGCTAAATGTTACCGTGTCGTGCTACAAACTGACCTCTTTGTCTCGTTGCGCAGAGGAATACCCATCATCAACATCACAGATGAAATGTCAAAGGGGTCTTTTGGAAATACCTGGAACAGTTAAGGACCGTAAGAAAACAAACAGCGTGGTAAGACTATGTGTGAGCGTGCCCACCCCCCGGGATCACCCACAGAGGCGCGGAGTCAGAACATCGAGGAACCATTCGTTTATTAATTAA